>PVKE010022515.1:0-25495 GCA_004027555.1 Craseonycteris thonglongyai | reverse complement strand
ATTTTGAAAAGAAAAAAATACAATTTTTGTTAACATTTGCAAGATAGCACCTCCATTCTTGAATATCATGTATGTGTGTGTGTGTGTATACACACACACACACACACACACATAACTATATATCTATCTATCTATCTCTCTCTCTCTCTCTATATGTATATATATATATATGTATTCTTTAATTATAGCATTGGTTTGTTTTTCATTTTGGTTATAAATGAATTTAAGGCACTCTATGACCTCTAGGTACATTCACATAAACCTTGTTTTATAATTATAAAATTATATAAAAAATATATTTTTCTGGTGGGGGAAAATATTAAAAAAAATCAAGAGTACCTAAGAACATAAAGTAGAAACACGCTGACGTCTCCTCCATTAATCATATACTTGTTCTAAAATTTTACTATAAAAATTTTAAAACTTATAACACACATTCTTTCATAGAAACACATATAAAAACATATTCATTATTTGAGTGATTACATAGTAAAGAACGTAGTATTCACTTCGGGTCAATATTTAGATTACTTTAGGTATTGTTTTTCTTTCCGCTAGCAAAAATAAATAAATAAATAAATAAATAAATCCACATATTCTGAGTACTTTCATCAGTTTATTTAGAGCACATTCCTCAAAAATATCATTTTATTTTTCAATAAATATTACTGCATTTCATCTGATTGCACCATTTTATATTGTCACTAGGCTTATTTCTTAATTTTTTCTATTTGTGTTTTTGATCCTAAGATGATAAATAAAATTTGAATTACTTTATGAATGCTAAGATAAATTGGGGGTTAGAATATAAAATAAATATTAAAATTAATTGAATAATAGAATTAATGGAATCACAAAATTTGTAAAGCTATGAAAAATTTTAAATTTTATTCACATTACATTGCCAAGTTTATTTGTTGTGTAGTTCTATTAATATTCTGGAGTTTATAATAATTCAATAAAGATAAAAGCACCCAGTTACTTAAAGTAGGTTTAAATTTTGATTCTGGATTTATTTATTTAACCCACAAAGGAATAAGACAAAGATCTTTCTTCTTAGAAGCATAGAAAAGAAGAGAGAACTGCTATTGACTATTAAACTTGAGGACATATTGCAAACTTATATTATACAGGAAATTCCTTCCATACATAATTGAGCTATACTCATGAGGAATACAAAGAACATGGTGGTCTTTATTGTGTTTAAATATAAAATGGGCACCAACGCCCCTTGGGAGACTTTTGACCATGAATGTAAATAAGGTTATAATTTCTTTGGAATCTCACTTTCCATTTCTGGATAAAAATAATGGATGGTTCATGAGAGCCATCAGCAGGAATCATAGAACGCAGACCTCTGTGACTGTTGCAATTTGGGTAGTTGCAGTAAATTCCATCTTACAGCTTCCTGACAAATTTGTTTCAATCTTTTCTGGAGGGATCAGCAAGAGTGGAGATAAGGAGATTATCCTTTCTGTCCTCCCATTCACAGCTTCACATTTAAACTTGACAATAAATGTGTTAATTAGAGCTAATTGCTCTAATGGGCACCAGTCTAGTAGCACCCAACAGATAACACCAATTCATTCAAATATATGAATGGCTATGAATGCATAGATTTCAACTGTTTACCTCAAAGTAAGAGAAAAAAGATATTTCCAAATCTCATAATTTCTAAAATGTGTTTCTTCATGTTTTGAAAGAATGTTTAGAATAAAATTGTTTTTGGTTGATTTTCTAATTGCACCAATGAGGAAAACTAATTTCTTCCACAGCAATGAATTAATAAGAAAGCAGCATGAAATCAATTATGATACTAGATGAAATAGCAACTATCCTCTTATTTTAATATTTCACATTCACTTCTCTCTAATAGTTTTCAAATTTTCTGAGATTTTTGACAGTATTATGTGTATGTATCTCTCCTTCTATGGGAAGTTTCCCAACCCTCAGCTTCCAGGTATCTTCTGAATCTTAGCTTGCTTGCTAGCTAGTTGATAGGTAGATAGATGATAGATAGATAGATAGATAGATAGATAGATAGATAGATATAGATTAACAATGGAGATATGTTCTGAGGAATGCATCATTAGGCAATTTAGTCATTGTGTGAACATCATAGAATGCACTTATACAAACCTAGATGGTATAGCCTACTACACACTTAGGCTCTATGATATAGCCTATTGTTCCTATATAATATGTTACTGTACTGAATACTGTTTGCAATTATAACACAATGGTAAGTATTTCTGTTTCTAAACATAGAAAAAGTACACTAAAAATCTTTAAAAAACAAAAAAACGTGGTACACCTTTATGAAGAATATACCATAAATGTAGCTTAGAGCACTGGGAGTTAAGTTGGTCTGTGTGAGTCACTGAGTGAATGATGATTGAAAATAGAGGTCTAGGATATGATTGTACCCTAGTGTAAACTTTGTAAACACTGTTCATTTAGTCTACACTAAATTTGTAAAAGAAATGTTTCTTTATTATTAATAATAAATTAACTTGAGTTTAGTAATCAAGATGGTGGCATGAGAGGAGACTTTTGAAATGTCTCCTAGAAAATGCAATGAATCCAACAAGAGACTTCCTAGGCAACACATAACCTCAGTTGAGAGACCCACTCATCACAAGAAAACACATTAAGGCCAGTGAAAGGGAGGTGAGCTAGAGAGGAAAGAAGGGATCAGTGTGGAGACATTCTTTAGAGCATGACCCAGAGACTGATCAGGAGACTGACAGAAGAGAGACTGAGGTGGCAACCTGGGAGTACAGGCCAAGGCATAGCACAATCCCAGGTGGGTTGGAGGCCAAAAACCAACAAAAGCAGAGGCATGGAAGGTCAGAGCATAAAGCAGATGGCAGAAACATGGCACAGGTGGCTATAGCATGACTTGAGCAGGTGCCCAGAGCACAGTGTGGGCTGTAGGAGTAAGACACTGGTTGATGGAGCATGGTGTGGACCTGGACAAGTTAGGGCCCCAGTTGGAGTGCTGCACAGCCTTGGATACATAGCCTGGCTACTTCCCCTTACTCTTTCTCAAAGGTTGCTTTCCAAACTCTACCCACTGCCTTCATACATTCAGCTACTCCCAGAAAGCTACCATTTCCATGTGCTTCAAATAGACCTATGCCTTTCCCAACAAACCCCACCCTGCCCTTCCTTCCCACTGAGACCAGCAGGGGAATCCAGAAAAACTGAAGAACAGGTGTGGCAGCTTCTGCTTGCACAGGGATCTTGGAGGTAGGTATAGGATACCATCACCTATCATATCCTCCCAAAAAGGACATGCACTGAGATGAAAGCAGCTGGATCAAAGAAGAGAAACCCATATACCAGGAAATCTCCCACTGTGAAAAGATGAAATAACCAAGAAAAAAAATTGTAAGATGTTGCAATTTCACCAATTGGGAAGCCAAAGAAAGACTTCATAGCTACCAGTATAAAAGTCCTTATGACCAGGCAGAGAAACATTCCAATAGCAATGAGAACTCTAGGGAACAAAGCTGCTCAAAAAGAAAATAAAAATTCTCCAGAAAAGGCACTAAAAGATACAAAAATATATGAGCTAAATGACACAGAATTTAAGATTTCAGTTTTAAAAACACTCAAAGAGATCAAAGAAAGGCAGCTAAGTAAGGAGAAGCAGTTGAATGTTTTCAGAAAAAAATATGTAAGCAAAAGGACTACTTTAACAAAAAGTGAAACTATAAAAAAGAACCAAATAAAAACTCTGGTTATAAGTAATACAATAAAAGACATTAAAAATGAAATAGCTAGCATAGGCAGCAAAGCCAACCAGATAGAAGAAAGAATTAGTGAAATCAAAGACAGAAATACAGAAATGTTACAAAAAAGAAGAAGAGAGAGATCTGTGTGTTAAAATAAATGAAATATCTTTTCAACAACTATCTGACCCCATTATAAAGGCGTACTTCATAGGGAGCAGAAGATAGAATGGGCACAGAGAATCTGCTCAAACATATAAGAGATGAGAATTTCTAGAATCTATGGAAAAAACTGGAATCTTAAGTTCAAGAAGGAAACAGAATGGAGATAAAAAGCATGCTTAAGAAAAGGGACTACTGCATATATTAAACGTTCTTTTACATAAACTTTATGGGAACCACTCAAAAAATTTTAGAACTGTGACACATAACTAAAAACAAAGGAATAGAGGGGAAAAAAATCATATATCACCATCAAACTAAAATAACTGACAAAAAGAATAAAGCTAAGAAGCAAAGGGCTACTAGAAAATAAAAGATAAAATGGCCATAGGAAATCCTGATATATCAATCATCATCCTAAATGTAAATGGACTGAACTCACCAATAAAAAGGAACAGAGTAGTAGACTGGATTAAAAAAAAAAAATCCAAACTTATGCTGCCTCCGAGACACACCTCAACCACAAGGACAAACACATACTCAAAGTGAAAGGGTAGAAAACAGTACTCCAAGCAAATAGCATCCATAGAAAAGCAAGCATACTCATCTTTATATCTGATGAAACAGACTTCAGAATAAAAATGGTTATAAGAGACAAAAACGGAAATTTTATGATAAAGGGGAAAATGCATCAAGAAGACATGACACTTACTAACATATATGCCCTGACCCAGGAAGTGTCAAAATTTGCAAAGCAACTAATAACAGAAATAAAAGTAGAAACTGACAAAAACACAATTAGAGTATGAGACCTAAACACCCAGTTGGAAGCCATGTACAGATCATCCAATCAGAACATAGATAGGAAAATATCAGCTTTAAATGATACATTATAGCAAATAGACATAATTGATATTTACAGGTTATTTCATCCTACAACATAAGACTATATGGGTGCACATGGAACATTCTCAAGAATAGACTATATGCTGGATCACAAAACTTGTCTTAGCAAGTTTAAGAACATTGAAATCATACCAAGTGTATTCTCAGACTACAAAGCTTTGAAATTGGAGATCAACTGAAAAAAGAAAGCAGGAAAGAGAAAAATAAACACATGAGGTTTGACAATCAAGTTTGCAAACTCATACTAGGGAAAGTTCTAACTAACTCACTGCTGAGTTTCATTATGGTCACCATTGAAGTATTCCCTTTGGGAAGCTGTGAAGGGGGGCCAGTGCCTAGACCCCCCTTAAATGCAATTTTGGAATTCTTTTTTCTAAAATGTCCATCAGAGCCATCATTGTATTGTTCTTTATCTCCTGAAAGTCATCAAAATGTCTTTTTCCCCCCAATATTTTCTTTATCTTTGGGTAAAGAAACAAGTCATTGGGGTCCAGATTAGGTGAATAGGGACGTAGTTTCATTACAGTTATTTGTTTACTGGTTTAAAACTCTCTTACAGATGGTGCGATGTGAGTTGATTCATTGTGATGCAAGAACCATGAGTTACTGGCAAAATGTTTAGGTCATTTTTGTTTAACTTGTTCATGCAGACTTTTTAGAACTTCCAAATAGCCAAATTGGTTGACTATTTGTCCAGTTGGTACAAATTCATCAGGAACAATCCCTCTGATATCAAAAAGGTGAGCAACACGGTTTGGACTCTTGATTTGGACAGATGGGATGTTTTTGGTCATAGAGAATTTTCTGAGTTTTATTGTCCACTTGGACACTTTGTTTCAAGGTCATATTGGTACACTCATGTTTTATCACAAGGGATAACACGGCCCAACCTCTTCAAAAAGTCTTGGCAAACTTTGACTCTCCTTTGCTTTTGTTCATTGGTGAGCTCCGTTGTGTCCATTTTTGCACACACCTTTCTCATGCCAAGATTTTCAGTTAAGCTTTTTCTGGGAATGCCGGGATAACTCAGTGGTCGAATGCGTCTCTTACAATCATGAGGTCTGGCGTTTGATTCCTAACCCTGGCCCATGCAAACCCATATAGTGAACTGTGGTGCAACTGGTAGCCACTGAGATGGCACAGTGGCAAAATTTCTAGCCTCCAATGGGGGAGGCTCCTGGCTTGGTTTCCATCTCATGAGGCCCCACATCCACCTGTGTGAAATAAAACCATGTCACAACTAATGATATATAACTATGGAAACTGCTCTGGGCTCCCCGTTCTCTCTCTCTCTCTCTCTCTCTCTCTCTCTCTCTCTCTCTCTCTCTCTCTCTCTCTCTCTCTCTCTCTCTTTCTCTCTCTCTCAACTTCTATCAAAACAGAACAAATATTTTTTTTTTAAAGAGAGAGTGCAGAAGATGGTGGATTAGGTGGATACTCTATCTGCAGCCTCCTTAGTTCACATCATTTGTAGGAATAGACAGGGGAATAGTCAAATTTGGAAAACTTTGGAGGGCTAGCTGAGCAGAACTCTCACAGCTAAGGATATAAGGAAAGTCTCCCTGAGACTGGTAGGAAAAGTGGAGACATGAAACAGGGTGATGCCAAAACCAGAGAATGAAAGAATTCCAGTTGGGGCACCTTGGGGTCAGAGGCTCCCACAGAAGGGTGAGAAGTGCTAGCCCCCACTGGGCTTTTCAGCCCAAGGAGCTCTGTGCACTAGAGAAAATGTCTTGTTACATCTGGCAGAGTAAATCAGCGAAAATTCTACCTACAGCAGTGAGACAGAGATCAGCTGGAAATTCAGACTCTTCACTGATGATGCTGGGCACAAGCACAACTGATTTTTACTCATCTGGTGTGCGGCTGAAGGCCGGTGTCTCTGGAGACACCAGAGCCATGTGGAGAAGGTATGAGCTGTGGGATTTGGGGATGAGGATTGGAGGAACCCATTGTTCCAGTGTGGAGTTTGCCTCATATGTGGCCCACAGGAGGACACCATTTTTTTCTACGTTAAACCCTCCCCAAAAGGGCTAATTCTGAGATCTCACTGGCATAACATAATCTGTGCATTCCCACTGCACATTGAAAAGCCTCACCCAACACAGCTTAAACTACATCCCTCAAGAGGCTCAAGGCCAAAGGTAGAAATCCTACAGGCAAACATGCAAAAAGTGAACGACTCCAAAAGACTTCTCCTGACCAGGCAGTTCTGCCAATCCCTCTGCACAGTGAAAAAACTAAGACACTAGTGAAAAAACCACTGAGTTCTCAAGGAAATTTACTTACTCTTATTATTGTTAGTTTCTATATTTTTATTAGTTTTATATCTTTATTTTTTTTATTTTTTATTTTCTCCTTTTCTTTAATTTTACTTTTCTTCTTTTTATTTTTCTGCAGTTTTCTTTTATTGTTCTTTCTTAATTTTTATATGTATTAATCATTTTTATAAATGTATTTATAATTTTTATATTTTTATTTTTTTCATATTATTACTTTATTGAATTTTTCATTACTATTATCATTCTCTTCACTTTTTTCCTTTTCTCTTTTTGTTCCTTTCCTTTATTTTTCTTCTTTCTTTTCTTTTTTTTTTTCTTTTTGAACTGAACTGGGGGCCTCACTGTGTTCGGGAAGCACACCCCAGTTTAACATGTGGGTCTGCCTGGGCCGGAGCCGGGATTCGATCCTCGGTCCTCAGGGCTTCAAAGTGAGCACTTAACCTGCTGAGCCATCCCGGCATTCCCCTTTTTCCTTTTTTAAAAGTGTGCCCAGTCAAGCTGAAGATTGCCTCATCTAACTTCAGTTCATTGGCTGAGAGATGGACACCACCCAACTAGTGGGTGGAAGACGCTCTTGCAGATTTTTGTAGGAGCAGCTGTCTGTGACTCCTCGAGAGCTTTCAGTGCTGCTCTGATACTCCTCCAGAGTAACTGAAAGAGAGTTGCGAATGGTGGACTGCGGATCTCACCACAACAGAGAGGAGAAAATGGAAATAAAAAAATATTGTACTTAACTTTATTTTTTTGTTTTCTTTCTTCTTTTTAATTTGACTTTTTTTTCCTTCCTTTATTTCTTTCTTCCTTCCTTCCTTGCTTGCTTCCTTTCTTCCCTTCTTTCTTTCTGCCACATGACTTACAAGGGGCTTTTTTCTTCTTTCTTTTCTTTTTCTTTCTTATGTTACCTTATTTTCTTTTTCTTTTCTGCCTTTTCTTCTTTTCCTTTTAATATCTTTTTATGATTTCTTTTATATGTATTTTATTTTTAGTTAAAATATTGTATGTTTTTAATTTTTCTAATTTTTATTTTTGTATTCTAATACTTATTTTTCTTTTTCTATTTTTTTCTTTTACTGTTATTTTTTCCTTTTTTCTTCATTTTTCTTTTTCTTTTTCTAAGTATGCACAGGCAACCTGAAGTGCTGCCCAGCCAACATAGGGGAACTCTGGGCGGCCGAATGATCAACTGTGCCTTAACAGTAGGGGCAGATTTTTTTTTGGTCTTTTGCAGAAGAACTTGTCAAAGGCTGCCTGGGGAACTCTCAGTGCTGCTCTGCTGCCCCTATCCACCCTTTGGGTAGATATTTTGTGGCAGACTATGGGGCTCTCAGGGACTTTTTCTTTTATTTTCAAATATATTTGTTTGTGTTTATGTTTGTTTCTTCTCTCTCATTCTCTCTCTCCCCCTCTCTCTCTCTGTCTTTTTTTTTTCAAAGTGAACACAGGCCCCATAGAGATTTACCCTGTCAACACGGAGGAACCCTAGGTGGCTGAGCAATTGAGCCCACCCTACCAACATGCTTGTAGATTTCAGCAGGAGTAGCTGTCAGCAGCAGACAAGGGATCTTTCTTTGCTGCTTTGTCATTCCCCTGGTGTTCTGAAAGAGGTATTCTGTTCAACTACAACAGAAGTACACACAAAATATTCTCAAGGAACAATCCTTCGATACATACACAAGAGATCAGAGAGACTGTACCACTGGATCACACAAGACACATACTACATAAGGACTCCAAACAAAGACTTAGAGTAATAACAGACAAATGTACTACATAAAAACACATACAGAGAATAATCCAGAATGAGGAAACAAAGAAACATGTCCCAAATTAAGGAACAAGAGAACCTTTCACAAATTGAACCTAATGAAATGAAGATAGTAAATCTAACAGAGCAAGAGTTTAGAACACAAGTTATAAGACTGTTTAAGGAACTTAATGAAAACTTCAACAAAGAAATAGCAACCATAAAGAAGGACATCGAAACCATAAAAAAAAAAAGTCATAAGTAAAGAATACAGTAACTGAAATGAAGACTGTACTAGAAGGAATCGACAGTAAATTAGATGAAGCAGAAAATCAAATCAGCTATTTGGAAGACAAGGTAGCAGAAAATACCCGACTGAAAGAGCGAAAAGAAAAAAAATAATGAAAAGAAATGATGAAAGTCTTAGAGTGAGTCCTCTAGGAAAACATCAAATGTAACCACATTTGGATCATAGGAGTACCAGAAGAAGAAGAGAGGGAGCAAGGAACTGAGAACATATTTAAAGATACAATAACTGAAAATTTTCTTAACATGGCAAAAGAAACAGACATACAAACCCAGGAAATGCAGAGTCCCACTAAAGATGTACCTAAATAGGCTCGCAGCAAGATATACCATAATTAAAATGACAAAGGTTAAAGACAAAGAGAGAATCCTAAAAGCAGTAAGAGAAAGACAACAACTTTTGGGAGCCCCTATAAGACTATCATCATATTTCTCAATAGAAACTATGCAGGCCAGAGGAGAGTGGCAAGAAATCATCAAAGTAATGAAAACCAAATGCCTACAACCAAGACTATTTTACCCAGCTAAGCTATCATTTAAAATTGAAGGAGAGATAATGAACTTTCCAGATAACAAAAAACTAAAAGAATTAGCTACCAGTAGACCAGTGTTATTAAAAATACTCCAAGGACTTCTTTCAATAGAAGAAAATAGGGAATAAGCAAATAAACAAAAAAATCAAAAGTATAAATGACTATTGATGATTACATACCTATCGATAATCACTTTAAATATATATGGAGTAAATGCTCCATCAAAAGACATAGCGTAGCTGAATGGATAAGAAAGTAAGATAAGACCAGGCATATGCTATGTGCAAGAGACTCACCTCAGAAGAGAAGACATGCACAGATTGAAAATAAAGGGATGGAAAATTATATTTTATGCAAATGGAAATGAAAAAAATCTGGGGTAGCAATTCTTATATCAGACAAAATAAACTTCAAAGTGAAGACTATCACAAGAGACAAAGAAAGATATATAATTCTAAAGGGATTAGCCCAACAAGAGGACATTGCTTTTGTAAACATTTATGCACCAAACATAGGAGCACCTAAATTCATAAAGAAAATATTGACTGACATAAAGGCAGAAATCAATGATAACACAATTATAGTAGGGGACTTTAACAGCCCACTGACACTAAAGGACAGATCTTCCAGACAGAAAATCAACACGGATACAGTGGCCTTAAATGACACAATAGACCACATGGGTTTAAATGATATTTTACAGATTACATCTCACAGAAGCGGAATCCACATTTTTTTCATGATCACGTAGACTATTTTCCAAGATAGATCACATGATAGGCCCCAAATCAAACCTCAACAAAATTAAGAAAATTAAAATTATATCAAGCACTTTCTCTGAATACAACTGTATGAAACTAGAAATCAATTATAAGAAAAACAAACAAACAGAAAAACACATAAACACATGGAAGTTAAACAATATACTTCTAAACCATGAATGGTCAAAAATGAGATAAGGAAGAAATCAAAAGATACCTTCAGACCAAAGAGAATAAAAACCCAGCTACCCAAAATCTATAGGACACAGCGAAAGCAACCCTAAGAGAAAAATTCAAAGCAATGCAGGCCTACGTGAAGACACAAGAATAAATTTAAATAAACAGTTTAACTTTACACCTAAGGAAACTGGAAAAAGAATAGCAAACAAAATCCAAATTTAACACAAGAAAAAAACAATAATAAAAATCAGAGCAAAAACAGACAGAATTGAGACTAAGAAGATAATACAAAAAAATTAATGAAACCAAGAGCTGGTTATTTGAAAAGATAAACAAAGTTGACAAACCTTTAACCAGACTCCTCAAGAAAGAAAAAAGAGAGAACCCAAATAAATAAAATAAAAAATGAAATTGGAGAAGTGACAATAGACACCACAAAAATATAAGAAATTATAAAAAAATATTATGAGCAACTCTATGCCAACAAATTGGACCATGTAGAAGAAATGGATAGATTGATAGAAATATACAACCTGTCCAGGCTAAGTCAAGAAGAAACAGAAAATTTAAACAGACCAATGACTAATAACAAAATTTATTCAGCAATCAACAAACTCCCAATAAGCAAATGCCCTGGATCAGATTTCTTCACAGGTAAATTTTACCAAACATTTAAAAAAAAATCAACACCTGTTCTCCTCAAACTATTTCAAAAAATCCAAGAAGAGGGCAGCATCTCAAACTCCTTTTATGATGTCACCATTACCATGATCCCAAATCCAGAAAAAGACATTACAAAAAAAGACATTCTTAATGAATATAGATGCAAATTTTCTCAACAAAATATTGGCAAATCAAGTTCAGCAATAAATAAAATAAAAATCATACACCATAATCAGGTGAAATCCATTTCTAGGGCGCAAGCTTGGTTCAATATATGTAAATTAATGAACATGATACATCTCACAAACAAAATAAAAAATCAAAATCATATGGTCATTTCAATAGATACAGAAAAAGTGTTAGACAAAATCCAGCAGTATGATAAAAACTCTCAGCAAAGTGGGAATTAAAGGAACTTATCTCAATATAATAAAAGACTATGATAAAACCAAAGCTAACATCATACTCAATGGGGGAAAACTAAAAGAATTTTCCTTAAGATGAGGAACAAGACAAGGATGCCTACTGTCACCACTCTTATTCAACATAGTACTGGAAGTCCTAGCCACAACAATCAGACCAGAAAAACAAATAAAAGAATCCAAATAGGAAAAGAAGTGAAACAATCATTATTTATAGATAGCATGATACTATATAGAGAAGTCCAAAGAATTGATCCCAACATGACTAAAATTTAGTAAAATAGCAGGATATGAAATTAATATTCAGAAATGATTTGCATTCTTATGTACCCATAACAAACTAGCAGAAAGAGAAATTGAGAAAATTCCATTTATATTATATCAAAAAAGTAAAATAAAATATCTAGGAATAAATTTAACCAAGGAAGTAAAAGACCTGTATTCAGAAAATTATAAGACACCGAAGAAAGAAATCAAAGAAGATACAAATAAATTGAAACGCATATTGTGCACATGGATAGGAGGAATTAATATAGTTAAAATGGCCATACTACCAAAAGCAATCTATAGATTCAAGAAAATTCCTATCAAAATACCAAAGATGTTCTTCACAGAACTAGAACAAATAATCCTAAAATTTATATGAAACCATAAAAGACCTAGAATAGCCATAGCAACCTTGAGAAAGAAGAACAAAGTAGGAGGAATCACACTACCAGATATCACATTATACTACAAGGCTACAGTTATCAAAACAACATAGTACTGTAATAAAAACAGACACATAGATCAATTGAACAGAATAGAGAGCCCAGAAATAAACCCAGTTCTATATGGCTAATTAATCTATAATAAAGGAAGCAAGAATTTACACTGGAGTAAAGACAGTCTATTCAATAAATGGTGCTGAAAAAATTGGACAGATACATGCAAATTAATAAATAAATTAATTAAATAAAATTATAGCACCATCTTTAATTAAAAAATACCTCAAAATGGACTAAAGACTTAAATTTAATATCTGAAACCAAAAAATTACTGAAAGAAAATATTGAAAGTAACTTCTCAGACACTACCCTTAGCAACATCTTCAATGATTTATCTCCTTGGGGAAGGGAAGCAAAAGAAAAATAAACACATGGGTGTATCTAAGAATAAAAATTTCCTTACAGAAAAATACAAACAAGCAAACCCATCAACAAAATGAAGAGATGTTCCATAAAATGGGAGAAAATATTTGTCAATGAGGCATCAGATAAAGGGTTAATATCCAAAACTTATAAGGAACTAATACAACTCAACACCAAAAAAACAAACAATCCAATTTAAAAATGGGCAGAAGACCTGAATAAATATTTCTCCAAACAAGACATACAGATGGCCAAAAGACACATGAAAAGGTGCTCAACATCACTAATCATTGAAGGATCACAAATCAAAACCACAATGAGATAATACCTCACTCCTGTCAGGATGGCTATCATCAATATATTGACCATCAACAAGTGTTGGAGAGGATGTGGCTAAAAGGGGACGCTGCTACACTGTTGGTTGGATTGCATATTGGTCCACCCACTGTGGAAAATAGTATGGAGGCTCCTCAAAAAATTAAAAATGGAACTACCTTACGATCCACTACTGGGTATTTATCCGAAGAATTCCAAAACATTCATTAAAAAAAAAAAAAAGTACGCACCCCTATGTTCATTGCAGCATTATTCACGATAGTCAAGGTACAGAAACAACTTAAATACCCATCAATAAATAATTGGATTAAGAAGCTGTGTGCATTTACACTGGAGTACTCTGCTCCCATAAAAAAGAATAAAATTGTACCTTTTGCAGCAACATGGATGAAACTAGGTGATATGCTAAGTAAAATCAGTCAGATTAAGAAAGACAGATATTATATGATCTCACTTATATGTGGAATATAAGTACAATAGTAAATGAACAATCAAAACAGAAATGGAAAAATAGCTCATGGACACAGATAATAGTTTAGTCACTGACAGAGGTGCAGAGGGAAAGAGTGTAGAAGAGAGGAGAGGATGATCTAAGTATGTGGTGATGAAAAACAATCTGATTCTAGGTGGTTAGTTCATGATATAACACATAGATGATGTATTACAGAATTGTATACCTGGAACCTACGTAAATTTGTGAACCAATGTCACCCCAATAAACTTAATTTAAAGAATTATTAAAAAAAAATTTTTTTCCTGTTTATTGATGTTTACTTGGTCTGCTATGTTTCTTACAGTCAGTTGGAGATTTTGACAGCCAATTCAACAAGTTTTTGCAACGTTTTCATTAGTTCTCCTCATTATTGGCTGCTCTGACCTCTCTCCATCAGTTATTTTCTCTCCCCACCAAAAAAGTTTAATTCATTTGTATACTACTGTTTTCTTCATGGCATTATCTTTATAAACATGGACCAATGTGTTCAAGATTTTATTTCCAGTCTTGCCAAGTATAACAACAAATGTAATATTTGTTCATTGCTCTAATTCAAGTCCTAACATTCTTTTGATGGCACACAGAAACATGCAACAATAATAAGGAATGCCGCTCAATAAGACATGGCCATATATTGACATAAACACAGTCGCATGTCAACACAAACACATCTATGAGATACTGACATACTGAGGTTTGGAAACCTTACCAAGTTCTTTCTATAACACTGCCAATGTAAGACCATGGTGGCAAGCTTTTGAACTTAGTTGTCAGACCTCATATACATGGAGATTAACCACATACTATTTAAAAATGACTGAATCAAAGAAGATGTAAAGAAGGAGAAGAAACCATTCATATAAAATAATGGCAATAAAAACACAATGCATCAAAATTACTGGGATGCAGCAAAATCAGTAAAAGAGAATAATTTATATCACGACAGACCTATTTCAATTAATAGGAAAAATTAAAAGTAAACAACCTAACACTACATCTTGAAGACCTAGAAAAAGTAGAACAACAGGAACAAAAATGACCAAAGTCGCAGAAAAATGGAAATAGTAATAATCAGAGTAGAACTAAATCACAGAGAGAACAACAAAAAGAAAAAAAAACGGAAAGAAGGAAGGAAGGAATTAGGAAAGAAGAAAGAAAAGAAAATTTTATGCAACAAAGAGCTGGGTTTTTTTTAAATAATAATAATACAATTGAGAAAAGCCTTTATAAGCTCACCAAGAAAAAAAAGAGAAAAAACTTGAATAACCAAAATTAGAAATAAAAGAGGGGAAATTACAACTGATATTACAGAAATAAAAAAGGATCAGTCCGGAATAGTATGAGGGTCATATTTCACCAATTTAGCAACCTAGTACAAATGGACAAGTTTCTAGAAATGTATAGTTTACCTGGACTGAATGAAGAACTGGATGATCTAAATAGACCAGCTAACAGTAAGAAATTAAAACAATCATTCAAAATCTCCTCAAAAGAACCAGATGGTCTCACTAAAAAGTTTTACCAGGCTTTCATAGAGGAATTAATACATATCCTCCTCAAACTCTTTCAAAAAATTAAAGAAGAGGCAATATATCCCAATTCATTCTATGAGGCCAACATTAACTTAATATCAAAGCTTAGTAAGGACAACACAAAGAAAGCAAACTATAGAAAAAATAACTGAACACGGATGTGAAAATCCTAAACAAAATACTAACAAACAGAATACATAAAAAAAGCATAACAAAAAATTGTTCATCAAGTGGGATTCATCCTAACGGTAAAAGGATGATTCAATATTGTAAATTGACCAATGTGACACACCACATTAAAAAAATAAAATATAAAAGCCATATGATTATATCAATTGATGCAGAAAAAGCATTCAGCAAGATACAATATCAGTTTGTGATCAGAACACATAATGAAATGGGTATAGAGTGAAAATACCTCAACATAATAAAGGCCATCTATGACAAACCTTCAGTGAATGCCAGATCAATGGAGAAAAACAGAAACCTCTTTAAAACCAGGAATAAGACAGGTTCCCTGTCACCACTTCTGTTCAACATAGTACCGTAAGTTCTATCCAGAGCAATCAAGCAAGAGAAAGAAAGAAAAGGCGTTCTAATTAGGAGTGAAGAAGTTAAGCTTTCACTTTTTGCAAATGACATGATTCTTTATATAGAAAACCCCAAAGACTCCACCACAAAACTATCAGAAATCATAAATAAATACAGTAAGTTTGCAGGATATAAAATCAATGTAGAAATATCCTTTGCTTTTTTAATTTTTTTAATATACGAACAATGAAATTTTGGAAAAAGAAATGAGAAAAGCAACACCTTTCACAATCAAAACAAAAAGAATAAAATACCTAGGAATAAAGTTAGCAAAGAACATGAAGGACTTATACAAGGAAAGTAATATAAGACACTATTAAAAGAAATTGAAGAAGATACAAAGAAATGGAAAGATGCTGTGTTCATGGATTGGAAGAATCAACATAGTTAAAATGGCCATGTTACCCTAAGCAATATACAAATTTAATGCAATTGTCAAAGATCTCACAGAGATTCTTTCGAGAAATAGATTTTTTAAAAATCATCAGATTCATATAGAACCACAAAAGACCCCAAATCACCAACACAATCCTACAAAAAATGAATAAGGCTGGGGACATGAAGCTCTAACTTCAGTCTATACTACAAAGCATCAATAATCAAAACAGCTTAGAATTGTCAGAGAAACAGACATACAAACCTATGGAACAGAATTTAAAAACACCCCAAAATAATCTTACAAATATATGGACAATTTTTCACAAAGGAGCAAAAAATATACAATGGAGAAAAGAAAGTCTCGTCAGTAAATGGTGCTGTGAAAATTAGAAAATAGTATATGCAAAAGTATGAATCTGGACTATGATTTGTTACCATATATCAAAATTAACTCAAAGTGTATCAAAGACCTTCACATAAAACCCCAAACAATAAACTGGATAGAAGCAAACATTGGTATTAAACTCATATACCTTGGGTTCAGAGAGAACTTTATGAACTTGACCTCATAGGCAAGGGAAGGAAAAACAAAAATAGATTAGTGTGACTATATCAAACTAGAAAGCTTCTGCATAGCAAAGGAAACCATCAGCAAAGCAAAGAGACAACCAATGGAATGGGAGAAAATATTTGCAAACACTGCTGCTGATAAGGGGCTAATACTAAAATATATAAAGAACTCGTACAACTCAACAATGACAACAACAGTTAATAATAATAATAATGGTAATAATAATCCAGTTGAAAAATTGGCAAAGAACCCAAATAGATAGTTCTTCCATGAAGACATACAAATGGCCAATAGGTATATGAAAAAATGTTCAACTTTGCTAGCTATTAAGGAAATACAAATTAAAGCCACAATGAAATATTACCTCACACCAGTTAGAATGGCTATAATCAACAAGACAAGGAATAACACATGCTGGAGAAGCTGTGGAGAAAAAAGGAACCCTCATACACTGCTGGTGGGAACGTAAATTGGTACGACCACTATGGAAGACAGTATGGAGTTTTGTCAAAAATTTAGAATAGAATTACTATATGACCCAGCTATCTCTCTTCTGGCTATCTATCCCCAAAATTCAAACACCTTAGTTTGCAAAGTTATAAGTATGTTAATGTTCATTGCAGCACTGTTCACAGTGACAAAGTCATGAAAACAACCATAATGTCCATTGATAGATGACTGGATAAAGAAGCTGTGGTACATTTACACAATAAAATATTGCTTGGCGATGAGAAAAGATGAAATATTGCCATTTGTGACAACATCAGTGGACCTTGATATCATGTTAAGTAAAGTACGTCAGACAGAAAAAAAAATCAATAATCATATTTCTTCACTTATATGTGGAATATAAAATTGAAAATAACAAAACAAAACAAAACAAAAAATACAACTCATGGACACAGTCAATGGTTTGGTGGGGGGAAGCCGGGATGGCTCAGTGGGTTAAGCGCTCACTTTGCAGCGCTGGGGACCGAGGATCGAATCCCGGCCCCGGCCTGTGTGGACCCATATGCTGAACTGGGAGTTCCCCCAGTTCAGTTCTCTCTCTCTCTCTCTCTCTCTCTCTCTCTCTCTCTCTCTCTCTGTCAAACATAAATAAGTAAATAAATAAATAAATATTAAATAGTTTAGTGGTTACCTGAGGATAGAGAGGGAAGGGGTGGGTGGAAGAGGGAGGGGCATCAAATATATGGAAGGAGAACTGACGCTGGGTGGTAAGCACACAATGTAATACATAGACGGCATATTATAAAATTGTACAATCTGGAACCTATGTTATTTTTACTAAACATTGTCACCCCAATTAATTTAACAATTTTTTAAAAAGCAAGCAAAAAAATAAAATAAAATAAACAAAAAACAGAAAAAGATTACACTTAAGTACTTTGAGCTGCAGACCTGAAAGAAGAGCAAGATTTGCCAAGGACACTAATATTACAGCATATAAGTAAAGATTCATTTCTTCATTTGTTTGTCCTGTTTGCCATTACTGAGCTGTTCCTTCCATCAAGAAGGTTATTCTTTCCCCAGGTCTTTGTATGGCTGCCTCCTTCTTGTTATCCAGGTCTCATTGTCATTTTGTGTGAGGGGCCTTCCTTGACCATTCAACCTGACATGGTCAGTCAGGCATCTCTACATATCATCCTCTTTTAATTCTTTCCACTTCTCATTATCTTGTATGTGTCTTATTTATTGCCTAATCTTTCTTCTAAAAGTGCAGGAACCGTGTCCTGCCTGCTGTTACATTCCCAAATGGAGAATGGCAAAAGTCTGGCATCTTGTAATGACTCAATAAACATTTGTTGAAACAATAAATGAACAAACCTATCCTCTGTGCCCCACCCCAAAAAAAATTATACTTAGCTCACTGTAACATTTTTTACCCTATAAACTTCTTAATTTTTAAGAACTTTTTAACTCATTTGTACTAACCCTTAGCTCAAAACACAAAAACATCATACAGCTGTACAACTTATTTTTATATTATTATTCTATAAGCTTTTTTCTATTTTTAAATTTTTTTTTTACCTTTTAAGCATATTTGTTGTTGTTGTTGTTAAGAACTAAGACACAAACACGACCATTAGCTTAGGCCCACATAGGGTTAGGATGATCAGTATTGCTGTCTTTCACTTATGTATCTTGTCTCACTGGAAGGTCTTAGGGGCAATGACACGTATGGAGCTGTCATCTGTGACAACAATGCCTTCTTCTGAAGGACCTGCTGAGGTGTCACTCTTTTCAGAAATATTTCTATGGTGATTTGCTTGGTCTATTTCTTTTTTATCATAGATTTTCTTGTGAACAAGTAATGCACCATGAAAATTTCTCTTTATTAATGACATTTTTCAAACTTTTTAAGGGGCTTGTTGAGATCTGAAACACTTCTTTTAAACCTTCCTCTCTGACTTATTTTTTTTTTAGGGGGGCTGGTTTCTTTTTCTTCTTTTGCAGTTTTCTTTTCTCTTGCCTCTTCTTCAGCTATGCATTCTGGTTTCAGTTTTAACAGCTCCTCATTAGTCATCTTCTCAGGAATCACTTCTAGGAGCCTCATTGCCCACCTCAGCCACAGGCAGAGTGAAATTGTTTGTCGACTACGACCTTAGTGATTTCTGCAACTTCCTCATCCTTGGCAGATCTTCTGATGTCATGAATGAACCTCTTGAGTGTTTTTTTCCAGTTGCCAATCACAGATTTCTTGATAACATCACCTCAAAACCAAGCAAGTGTCTTGATGTGGTCATAGCTGGTATAATCTTCTCAGAACTGCATCAATGTCTTCTCAGTGTTTTCCTCAGTTGTATCAAAAGCTTGGGCAATTGTCCTACTCAAGTAATAGATCTTAAAAGCTGCTATGACTCCAAGATCTGTTGTTTGAATAAAAGATGTGGTGGAAAGAAAAATACTAATTTTATATTTGGATGAAGAAAATGACAATGTTCAAGAGCATTATCAACAATAAGCAAAATATTGAAAGAGATATTATTGCACCAACAGTACTTTTCCATGTCACTAGAATAGCAATTCAGAAGGGCATCGTGGAGAGGTGGGTCATCTATGACATTGTATTGCCCCTGTGGTACACCGGCTGTGTGTGCCTACTGATATACTTCAAGAACCTGGGGTTTTCACTGTGCCAGATCACAAAGGGCTTCAATATTTTGTAGCTGCAGCATGGACCCCATGCAAGACTATTATCTTATCCTTAAAAGCCTTGAAACCTGGAATTTAATTGACCTCCCTATGGATAACAATCCTTTCAGACAAATATTTCTAGAATTAAAAAGTTTCATCTGTATTAAGTATTTTCTCTGGCAAGTAATTTTTCTCCACAATCAGCTTATTTAGAATTTCCAAAAATTCTTCAACTGCCTTTACCTCAGCACTCACAGACTCACCACTCACTATCTCATTGTGTAATGAATAACAATGTTTTAATTGTGTTAGGGGTGTCCGACCTTCCGGCTTCCCTGGACCACACTGGAAGAAGAAGAATTGTCTTGGGCCACTCATAAAATAAACTATCTCTAACAATAGCTGATGAGCAGCTATTGTTAGTGATAGTTTTTTTTAAAGGCACAAATATATCTTATAGTTTTAAGAAAGTTTATGAATTTGTGTTGGGCCACATTCAAAGCCGTCCTGGGCTGCAGGCGGCCTGTAGGCCACAGGTTGGAAAAGCTTGGTTTAAACTGCCCAGAGTTCGCAGTAAATTCAACACCATAGCCAGGTCCAATTTTTACATTTAACATTGCAGGAAAACTTTTTTCTTTGACTGTCATAGCCATGGTGTTGAGAGGGATATGCTTCTGTGTCTGGTCCTCAATCCTGGTCATTATAAGTTTTTTTTGTTTGTTTGTTTTGTTTTTAACATTATAAGTTTTGTCATGTCAATATAGTCATTTCTCAAATTTTTGTTAGCCTAGTTGCCTTCAGTGAAGCGTAATTTTTTAATAGCTTTCAACACTTTGTTCTTGTTTCTTAAGATCATAGCTATGGTGAAATGGAACATGCCTGAATTGTGAGCAATAGCCATCACTGATATTCTACCTATGTAGACTTTAATCGCTTTTAATTTTGTTTCCACTTCAATCACTTGATGGGACCTCTTACTGGCAACATCAACAATGTACTTTTATAACTAGCAGATGTGATAAACAAAGACACAAGATATTATATCAAGCCCAAGAGAAAATGATGCAATAAAGAGATGTGGTATGAGGTTTCGGCCAGCATAACACAGCATACTGTTTTACAGCGAACTTATTTCTAATAAGTAGAAAGAGTATACTCTGAAACAACAATAAAAAGCATAGTATAGTAAATGCATAAACCAGTAGCATAGTCATTTATTAGCATTATTAAGTACTATGTACTCTACATAATTGTATGCACAATATTTTCATACAACTGGCAGTGGTAGTAGGTTCATTTATATCAGCATCACAGCAAACATGTGAGTAACATATGCTATGATGTCACAAGGACTATGATATCATGATATAGATATAGATGATAGATTATGATATAAGTATAGATACAGATATATAGATATAAATGATATAAATGATATAGATATATAGATATAGATTATATAGGTTATATAGATATAGGTATAAATATAGAGATAGATAATATATAGATGTAAATATATATAGATATATAATATATCTGGCAGCTTGAGTAAGCTGTTGCCTTAGGCCTATGAAATAGAATTCTCAAGGCCACTCTTGTCCACTACAGCTAAACCTTCTAGTCCAAACCATGTTCTACAAAGAGCTTACAGGATTGCCTTAGCGTGAGGTTATTATCTGTGGATATCCCTTTATTCTGTCAACATCATATTATGACTCTGGGACTTTTACTGTTCTGCATAAACTCTATAAAGCATGTTTAATTTCCACAAAGTAACATGTTGTAATTTTCATTGGGCTTTTGTTGAAACTATAAATGAAGTTGGAAAGAACTGACATCTTATCAATATTGAACTTTCCTATACATACACTATTTCTCCATTTATTTAGACCTTTGACATCTTGCAACATTATTATAGTCTACACTTGGATCACCAATGTTTTTTTCTATATACAGAGAGCTCTTGAAAAAAGCAGAACTATCCATATTAACCAAAGAACTAGAACTCAAGTGGAATAGAAGGCTATTTGCAGGAAAGTTGTCCTAGTTTTATTCTTAATGCTATAAACTTACAGAGACCTGGTAAAAATCACACAAGGACATTCTAAGCAGAGTAGCATTTATCTGTTACTGTTATGTAATTGAATAGGTCCACTATGTAATAATAGTGTGAATATGCAGATACTCAGTTTTTAAAGAAATGATGAACAGTTTTTCAAACTTCAAAGAATCACTCCTCCTCTAAAGTGAATTGCAAACTACACTTGGTTATTTTCTAATATAGTCCATTTGATGTCAAAAGGTGAGACTAGCCATAAGAGGAGGTAAATCAATATACTACTACACAAAACTTATGGAATCATAATCCCTGGGAGCATTTGGCAAAAAGTGTTAATGTTAGGTAAATTAAATGAAGTAAATCAGCTTTTCCAAATTAAAAAAAAACTCATAAAAATTTTTTTTAAGATCAAAGTTGTCATTCTATAATGTTGAAGTATTAGATAAAAAGTATTTGTACTAGAAAAAAATGTTAGAAGAAATGAAAATTAATTGATTGTAATTTTAATTATGATGAATCCTCTTCCAAGCTGTGATGTGATCTCTGGCTCCATAGCATTTACAATTGATTACAAACAGTTCTAACTTTTGAAATATTTACAAGTGTTAGATAATGACAACCCCAGGAGACAATATGGTAAACACAAAACCCACAGAAGCTAGCCCAAGGCAATTGCTGGTTAGATCAGGCTTATGTGATCTGTATGCTTTCTTGAAAATCCTTTACTAAAATGTCTATACCCATCGTTTTGGGCTTTGGGATGCAGCAACCATTCACCAAAGGAAAGTAGAGATATTTATGCCATCAGTAACAGAGGATCCAATATTAAATAGCACAAAGGTTATTATCTATTAAAGAGTACATTTACCAGAGTTTTTAACAGTTCTCATAGCAACAGATCCCTTCTTCAGGTGCTAGAAGCAATGTTTCAGAGAAAAGTTCACGTGATCATTTTAAAGGACTGTGTGCTATGAACTGAGAAATTTTGCTCCAGACCTCATTGTTTTCTTTCATTTCAGACTCTTCAGCACAATACAGAAGAGGCTTAATACCCCAGCTCCTCAGTAAAGTAAGTGACACCATGGGCTTATATGTGTTTGTGTCAGTAAGTGGAAGCAACTGAGTCTGAGTGTTTAAGTGGGGATACCTACTTATAGGGTAATATATCACTGGTTAGAAAAGCCAATGAATAGAGAATGATTTTACCTAGATAACAAACTAAATATTTGATTGCTATTCCTAATATCATGTATGGATGGATATATAAAACCCAGCCAAAAAGAAGATAAAATTTTCTACAGAAGGATTACTACCCTAGCAGAACACCAAATGGAAAACAGACACCAACATTCCAGCTTCTTCTGCATTTGGGGTTCCATAATTGAGTATCTTGGTCTCAACTTCATGAAGGGGAGAGGGTGTAGGGCTCCTTTTCTGAGATTCACACACTTTTCTCTCTGCCATTTCCTTTCCCAACCCTATCAACCTATCCCATTGCTGAGATCAAACAAACAAACAAGCAAACAAATAAAGTATGAATAATTTCAACCAATGTTTCTTTTTGTCTACTTTCTCCGAACAGCTAAGGTTCAAGAGTCTTGGCGTTTGTTCACTGATCTGATCTTGTTTTTTGTGTTGTTTTGTTTTGTTCTGTTTTTCGGTGAGTCAGAGGACAAAAATCTGAAATGTATAGAAATGTGTTGTAGTGGATATAAAAATACTATGTAAATAACAAAGACTCTTTTGGTGTGTATGCATGTCTGTGTGTACTACATTGTTCCCCCCTAAAATTTTGTTACCTAAAGCACTGATGGCATACTTTTTGGTTGTATTATTTTCAAATGGATATTTTTTCTGTATTTAAATTTATTGGCTATATTTGGAAGGCCACCACTTATATTGAGGACTGATACACTGTTGATACCCAGATATAGGTGATATCATAGCATGAGCATTTACATATGTTAATATTTTTAAGTAAATAAAAAAATAAATGTATTTTACCAGCAAGGTCTTTGAAGAAAAATTTTATCAGAACTATAAAAAGTAAAAACAAACCAAAACCTCCTGAAAGAATGATAGGAACAGACATGTATGGCAGGGCTAAACTACTTACCATTATGATCATCAAACTTTTCAAATGTAGAAGTTGATTATACTATATTTTATCAAAATGCCATCAAATTTTCATGTTTGGAATTCTTTCTTATAGTTAAACTACTTGGTGCTGTTGTCATTTAAGTTTTCATATCATTTTTATTCCTTAGGCAAAAAAAAAGTTATATTTGAAACTGCCATATTTTTTATTATTCTTAATGCCAGAGAACGTTTTCAAATATACACATGAATTCTGCTATATGTAGTTTGTTTACTTCCTCTTCCATTTACTTATTAAAGCAATGTAATCATTTCAAGATGAACAATATCTTCTGTGACATCTTGGCAAGCTCTACTGGCATTCCTCATATGGAGCGAGTTCCGTTCCTGCCACTAGAATTGGTCAATAAGAGAAGTTTGAAGATGGATGTCTTGTGGGGGTTGTGGCAAATAGGGTATGCATTTTCCAATAGATATCATGCAACACATATTTATAAACAAAATATGTAGTCTTGCGTGATTGTGAATACTTTGTGAGTGAGTACTAATTGACTGTGGGACCAAGAAAAAGACTGAAAAACAGGACTCCCTATGCTGGAGAACTGGCCATAAGTCCTTGAAGCTGTTAAATAGGTAGTTTGTTAGGTGAGGGGTGGCTGTAATCCTAAAACCTAAAGTATTTTTTTTTAATAAAAGTTTTTATTTATTTATTTATTTATTTATTTATTTATTTATTTATTTATTTATTTATTTATTTATTTATTTTGAGCCTATGGTTTAAAACTAACAACTCAAACTTAGGATCCTTAATGTTCTCATCTAAAAAATTAGGTGTCTATATTAAATGGTTCCCAAGACTGAAATTGTAGCATTCAGAACCCCAAGTATTTTAACAAATATATGAGGTATGGTCAAAAATATGGTGAATGTTTAAATTAAAAATTTATTATAGTAAAAGACACATTGTCATTAATTTCTTTCACTTTGAACACACTTATCCAACCATTTTTGTTACATTTGAAGCAGTTCTGAAAGTCCTCTTTCAGGAATGTCTTTAGTTGTGCTGTCATGGCTGCCTTGATATCCTGAATTGATTCAGGTTACATATTGCTTTGGTATGCCAATTTCTGTCAAATAAAAATATTATGGGATGTCTTTATCCAGTGTATTCACCAGATATGACACTGGGTAACGTCTGGCTCTTCTCCAAAGTCAAAATGACAGTGAAAAGTAAACATTTTGCATAGTTACAGGACTTTAAGGCAGCCACAGCAGCACAACTAAAGACACTCATGTAAAAGGACTTTCAGAACTGCTTCAGAAAGTGGTAAGAACAATGGGATAAGTGTGTTTGAAGTGAGGGGATATTTTGAGGGTGATTAATGATAATGTGTCTTTTACTGTAATAAACTATTTTATTCAAACATTCACCATATTTTCTATTACTACTCATGTTAAGATTAAAAGAAAAAAA
>PVKE010022514.1:0-25490 GCA_004027555.1 Craseonycteris thonglongyai | reverse complement strand
CGTTCCGCCCGCGGGACCCGGATGGCGCCTGGGTGCCCGGAGGTGGCGCCGCACGGCCGTGACTCAGCCGCCGCAGACGCACCTGGGTCACCTTGGGGACAGAGTCGTGCAGACGCCCCCGTGCACCGCCCGCTGCCCAGCGGCCGCCTCTGCCCACGGGTGACAAGTGCCCCCCGAGACGGCGGCAGGGCTGGCCGGCGGCAGCCGCAGGGCTCGGACGCCCTGGGCCCCGGTACCGGCCACGCGCCCGGCACGGGGCTCCCCGCCCGCCCCTGCCCGGTGAGACGCGTGGGGCCCGGGCAGGGACCCCGCGGGCGCAGCCGCCGCACCTCCACGGCTTTCAGCTCCTCCATGATCTCCGCCGTCTTCGCGGGTAACACCTTCCAGGCCTAGGACGGAAGCGCAGGTGAGGCGGCCGGCGCCGGTGCCCGCCCGCCGCGCCCGGTGCCCGCACACTCACGGGGCACTGCCGCACGGCGAGGTGCTCCAGGCCCCCCAGGATCTGCATGGCCGTCGCGAAGTCCCTCTGCTCGTAGCACGACTTCGCGATCAGCAGGAACTTGGAGAGCAGGGTCACCTGCAGCTGAAACGGGAGCGGGGCGTTGGGCACCGGAGGCCGCGGTGCTCACGGGGTGGCTGCCCACCGCGCGCCAGGAGCAGGCCGGAGGGTGGGCACGGCGGGAGAACCCAGCAAAAAGGCGGACACAATGTCAGCTCTCAGGGGCCCCCGGGAGGGACGAATGGGGGACCAGGCACAGAGGCAGGGCCAGCAGGGTGGCCCGCAGGGAAGACGCCCGATGCATCCGGCACAAGTGACGGCTCCTCACCGGCCGCTGGGCCAGAACCCACCGCAGGGCATGGTTTAGGGTCTGACCGACATGCGGTCCCACTGCTGCCGCTGGTCCCTGCATCGCCCACGAGCTCAGCCTGGGAGCAGCCCTGGCTCAGGGGGACCTGGTGTCTGACGGCCGCACCACTTCAAACCAGACCCCAGGCCCAAGTTCATGGGCCCACGCACTGCACCTGGCGGTTCACACAGTTTCCAGAGAGTTCTGGAAGGTTCTGAATTCAACGGACCCCCTACGTGCCGAGCTGCCTCACCCTGCAGACGGGCCCCACGGCCAGCAGCATCACCCTTCAGGTCTCGCCCTGACACCCACCTTCTGGGCTTGACCCCCCCCCCATCCGCAGTCCCATGGCCGGTCCCTGGAGGCCACTTGCCATGTGTCCTCCCAGCTGCCAGGCTTGGTGTTCCTTGCGCTATTTAAACGGATGCAAAGCGTGCAGTTTCAAACACTCCAGTAAAACTGTTCTGTCACTTTTCGGTTGGTTTGTGAAAAATGTGGTAAAAAATATGTGGTACAAAATTTACCCACTTAATTTTTCAGAGAGCTCAGTAGTGTCGCTATGCTCGCAGGTCTCTAGGACTCCTTCTTGTCTTGTCAAATTGAAACTGTCCCCGCAGCCCCTTCCCCTGACACCCCCTCTACCCGCCGGGCTCCACCATCTGCAGCCCCTCCTGGGCGTCCGCTGCCCGCTCACCACCGGTGGACACTTGGCTTTTACCTCTTGGCTACTGTGTTCCATCACTTTCAAACTTATCGAGTGAATTAAAGACCCTGTTTGGGCTTCAACCACGTTCTTTTCATCTAATAGAAAAGACAATGCTCTTCTGTAAGGTGAGATGCTTCAGGCTGGTTTTCTCCTTGACCTTCCACGTGAAGGGCGTCACTGTTCCCGCCGAGGGCTCAGCGCGACTCCTCAGGGTCTTCCGTGGTCACTGTGCGCATGTGCACGTCGGCCTTCCGGGTTGTCCCGGTGTCACGGTGACTCGGGGCAGTGCACGGGCCGAGGCCTCTGGGCACTCGCTCGGCAGCGCGCCCCTGGCGGGGGCTCTGGGTGCCGCCGCCTCCTGCTGTGTGGGCGAGCCCTGCTCTTGGGAACCGCTTGGTTCCGTGTTCTGCTTACAGGCACCTGGGTGCCCATCCTCGTCCGTGGACACGACAGCGACGCCTGCAGTCGTCCTGCCGTTGCAGGCTGGGCTCCATCACGCCGACCGCACAGGCAAGGGAACGCCGGGCGCCTGTGCAGTGCAGGCCGGAGCAGGACCCAGCGGTGACTTGTTCTTGTTCACGGCCCCCTGGGAGGGAGGTCCTTGCAAAGCCAACCACACAGGCGCCTGTGCGAGGCCCAGATACGGGGACGCCGCCTTTGCTGTCATTCACGGCCTTTGTAACACTGTGGATCAGAAGTCCTGGGCCCACGTCCCCGCAGAGTGAGCACGGGTCAGCCGGTCGGCTAATAAACTCCTAAGTTCAACTGTGCTCCCCAAAGCGGGATGGGTAGAACACTGGCGTAGGGCACACAGGTGCTGTGATGGTGACCAAGTGCGTCCCCAGCCCCCAGGAGTTCAGGGTGATGGGACGGCCTAGAGTCAGCTCGCAGCCCCAGGACCCACTGGGGCAGGAGAGAGGCCCCACAGAGCGTGCCCGGGGCCTGGAGTGTGGGGTGTGGGAGTGTGACCGAGACTGCAGGGGACTGTGTGTGCAGGACAGAGCGTGCATGTGTGAGACGCGCGTGTGCCCGAGTGACATGCACAAGGCTGGTCACGGTGGCCTGGAGCCGCCCCGGCTGGGTGATGGGTGCTGCACGTGGCTGGCTTTGCGGGCAGCCCGGGCTGGGTCTGTGGAGCCCGTGCCCTTGCGCCCCAGCAGCTGCGTCAGACCCCCACCCCCGGCTGAGGCCCGCATTGCAGAGGAGCTGACCTTGGAGGTGTGGCTGGTCACGATCTCCGCGGCCACCCAGGTGCTGACGTCGTCCGCGCTCCGCAAAAGCTGCAGCAGGTACTTGTCCTGGACGTAGCTGGGCAGAAACAAGCTGCAGGTTTTGGCCGACAGAGGTTCGGAGCTGGCTCTGGAAGAGACACTTGCGTGTCACAGGGAGTGGGCGTGGGGGCGGGCGTGGGGGCGTGACATGGGTCGTGGCCGTGCCACAGCGGGCTGGGTGTGGGCGGGGCCTTGTCACAGCCAGCGGGGCATGGGGCAGGGCGAGGGGCGGGGCATGGGCAAGGGGGTGGGAGCTCTGGCCCTGAGGCTGTTTGTGACACAAGCGTCCATCTAAGCCAAGAGTGTCCCCGAAACACTTAGGTGAAGCCCTAAAGTCCCTCCCCGAACCCCGGGCTGACGGCGGGCTGGGGCACTCACTTGGGGATGGGCACGCTTTTGTCCGTGACGCCCAGCGCCCGCGAGTTCAGGAAGTGGACAGGATGGCACTTTTGAAACAACTCCTGCCGGAGACAGCCCATCAGGGCACCTTTCCTGGGGACCTCGTGGTCAAGGCAGTGCCCCCGGGGCTGGGGGTGATGGGGCATCTCTGCCATCACAGGGTCAATGCTGCCTGGCCCCTGGGGGCTCAGCAGTCTGCCGGCTGTGATGGCATTGGGTTGCTGTCACTGCGGTCCCCTGCTGCAGGGTGGAGGCGGGGGCTGGGCCCTGCCATGCAGGGGTGAATAGGGCGGCTCTAGGATGCGGGGTGGGAGGAGTGGGGAGAGAGGCGAGCCCCAGGGCAGCCCTGGGGTGCCCGCTAGTGCCCTGGAGGTGGGTGTTGGGGACTCAGGAGCTGGTGGGCTGCAGGCCCCACGTGTCCATGTGCCCAGCACGTAGCAGCCGGCGGCCCCTCCGCGCCGGCCCTCACCTGCTGCAGCAGCGTCAGCTGGCAGGACAGCTGGTGGGGGCTGTACTCTGTCAGGAAGTAGGGCCCCTTGGCGCTGGCTTTGGGGTAGGGGCCGCAGACGTCCTCGAAGAAGCAGGGCTTGGGCAGGGCGGCCGCGATGGAGTACCGCTGCTCCTTGTGCTGGGGCAGCACCAGCCCGTTGCCTCGTGCCAGCCGCCAGGGGAAGCTCTGCGGGGCGGGCGTGTCAGGTAGCGGCTGTGGGGGGCCCCGGCCGGCCCCGCTATGGCTAGAGAACAAGTGCCTCCCACCCGCGGCCGTGCTGCCTCCGGGACACCTGCCCTGGTCATCTCAGCGGGTCCCCTGTGGACAGAGCCGCTGGAGTACAGGATTTCATGGGTCATGGGAAGTTTCTCTCAGACCCTGCGCCCACCCCAGCCCGTTTCTGGACCCTGGATCTCTGGCCCCAAGATCAGGAATTGCAGCCCCACGGCTCTCTGCATGTCCAGGGCATGTGCACCCATGTGCATGTGGACACATCGTGTATACATATGTGTGCATATACAGAGCATGTGTGTGCATGCACAGGGCATGTGTGCTCATGTGTCTGGATGCCTAATACGTGTGCGTACAGGTATGTGTGCTCACATGCATGCAGATGCACATTGCATGTGTGCATGTGCACACACAGGGCACGTGTGCTCATGTGCATGTGGATGCCTAATACATGTGTGTACAGGTATGCGGGCCCACATGCATGTGGGTGCATAGTGCATGTGTACATGTGTGTGTGCTGTGCACACACGTGGGTCCTCCTGGCTGGGAAAGGCCCCCACCTTGCGGGAGATGCCGTCTTCCGAGAGCCTCTTGCAGAGGGCGTTGAGGGGTCTGCTGTCCTCCTCTGCCTCCTTGGGGCCCTCTGGGTCTGTGCCCTTCGGGGCGCCCTCAGCCCGCCTGTCCGCACCCTCCTCCAGGAGGCTCAGCAGGTGCTCGGTGGAGCCGTCCAGGGGCAGGATCTGGACGGGAGCACAGGGGTCACTGCCGCCTCCTGGACCGGGCTGTGGCGCCCACTCGCGGCGTGCGGCCGCGGGCCTGCCCAACAGTCACCTTGGAGGACAGGAAGTCCTCGAGATTTCCCAGCAGCCCGGCGTTCCGTGTGAAGTCCACGGTGTAGCAGTCCCCCACCCAGGCCTGCAGGAGGCAGAGGCTCCGTTTGTAGATCTTGGTGAAGGTCGAGGTGGGGTCTTGCTGGGCTCTGGAGGCAGAGGGGAGGAGGCCTGAGCTGCCCAGGACCCTGCCAGCACCGCGGGGCCTGTCCTGCCCAGGTCACCTCGCCAAACCAGGGGGCATGTGTGGCGTCTGAACGCAGCCCTGTCTTCAAGGAGCATTTCAGCCCCGACCCTGCCTGCCCGGGGGGACAGGAGAGGCAGCAGGCCTGTGCCGGCCACCCCACAGCCAGTGCCTAGGACGCCGGAGGGGCAGGAAACCAGGGTGGGGGCTGCACAGGTGGAGCATTAGGGGCGGGGTCTCCCGTGAGCTCCGCCCCCACAGGGAGGGTGCCCGTGCCCAGCCTGGTGACAGGGTGCACCTGTGGGATGGGGCCCGCGCTGGCCGAGGGCGCCCGCCCGCCGCCCGGCTCGGTGCCCCCGGGCGCGCACCTGGGCAGGGAGCTGCTGATGCGGTCCAGCAGGAAGTGCAGGAGGTCCTGCGGCGTGCAGAAGTAGCGGAAGGTGTAGAGGAACTGCTGCACGTAGCCCTCCAGGAAGGCGCCGCTGGACGGGGCGAGGCGGTCAGACCAGGGCCGTCCCCGGACCCTGTGGCGCGGCCGTGCGGGGCGGGGAGGGGCCTTTGCTAGCGGTTCTGGGGCAGACGCGTGTGCGCAGAGGCCCACGCAGGGCTCGGGCTGCGGTAGCGGTCACAGTGGGGACGTGCTGGGGCCCCGGGGTCCCTGTCACACTGGGTGGGGTGGGCGGGCTGTGCATGCTCCCGGGCGGTCAGGGCGTCTGCTGAGCTGAGGCGGCGGCTGCAGAAGTGCTGCCGTCCCGGGGCAGCCAGACGGGTGACGGGGGTTGTGACTCCGTGCACGGGACCCAGCAGGTCCCCGAGGCGCCCGTGTGGGAGCCCCCGCCCCGGGCCCCGGGCTGCACCTGGAGTACAGGTAGGCCATGAGCCCCAGCGGCGTGCCGGCCTGCAGCACGCGGGCCTTCCGTGGGCCGCCGCGCGTGTGCTTGCTGACGTTGTAGAAGATGAGCGAGGAGCACTCGTCCAGGGGGCTGAAGTCCAGCGCGTCGCCGGGGGCGGCGGCGAGGTGCACGACCGCAGGCAGGGCGCCGGCCTCCAGGCCCCACCGCTCTGCGGACATGACCTGTGGGGACGGGGCGCGGGGTCACCCAGCCATGCACCCCAGGGGCGGGGCGCGGGGTCACCCAGCCACGCACCCCAGGGGCGGGGCGCCCTCAGCGCTCCGGGATTGACTTTGCAGCTGCTTCCCGCGGTCGGACGCCCCAGGCAGGGGATGGGGGTGGCGCAGGGACGGCCACTTGCCTGCAGGTACTTCTTCAGCAGCCCGAGCAGCTGCACCTTGGACTTCATTTCGTCCAGCTGCCCCTTCAGCTTGCACAGCATCGTCTTCACCTCCGAGCCTGCGGGGAGGGCAGGGTCAGCCCCGGGCGGCTCTGGCCTGGGGCCTCGCCGTGCCGCCCGTGGGCCCCGCAGCGCTACCTCGGCTGCGCCTCTCCTTCTGTAGGAGCTTCTGGTAGAACTTCAGCGTCTTCCGGTAGCTCCTCTGCTCCATCATGAGCTGCTGCTCCAGCTCCTGCGGGGACGGCGGCTGAGCCCAGGAGGGGGCACTGCCCACTCCCCTCCCGCGTTCACGCTTCCGCAGGGGCCCCACATTAGCGTGCGGGACGTGCGGGGACACACAGGGTCGTGAGGAAGTCTTGGGGGGTGCTTGTAGCGAGAAGGGGTGCCCATGGTCCAGCAGGGATCACCGTCCTGCAGGGGGGTGGGGGGTGGGGCGCCAGGGCAGCAGGAGCCGGGCACCGGGGCCAGTGTCTGGTAACCTGGTGTTGGCAAAGTGAACTCGACTGAATCACTTAAAAAAAAGTGAGGCCAAAACACGGTGAGGCAGCCGGCAGACGACCACCCTTTACTAACTGTCCCCCAAGAATTCCAGGCCCCCCGGGTGGAAAGGTGGGCAGAGGAGGAGTAGGGGTCAGTGCCCAAGGCTCGGACCTCCTGGGACGCGGCCATGCCCCTCAGGAGAGTTCTGCAGATGCCACATCATAATTAGGGGTCTGAACCCCAGGACCACATCTCCTTGGCCCAGCTCCGGGGCGGCAGCTGTCCTCACCCAGGCGTGTGTGGTCCCCGGCCTCAGATGTGCCCACCGAGGCCCAGACCTCGCACCCCAGGCCGGCTGCTGCTCCGGCCGCCTGCCCCTCCCGGAGCCCATGCTCTGTGCCCCCAGCAGCCCTGCTTTCTACCGGAGGTGAGGACAGCGGGGGCTTCAGCCAGGTGACGTCCCCATGAGGGAGGTGGCCCCAAGGCCCACCTCTGCTCCACCCCCTCAGCAGAGGCCCAGCTCCTTCCCCGAGAACGTGTGTGTTCAGGATGAGGGTGCTGGCTTCTCCCAGGGCAGCCCCCGCCTGGCAAGGGGTCACTGTCTGGGGTGACGTTTGTCAGCAACCCTGTGCACACAACGCACCGCAGCCCGATTCTTCCAAAGGGGCCGTTGTGACTGATGCTAAAGACAAATCTACGTGGATTAAAACTCACAGCCCACGGAGCGGCGGGAAAGGAAACACTTGAGTTGGGGTGTTACTGCACCCGGGCAGAGGCATGAGGAACTAGACTGCTGGGTCCAAGCAGAACTCTTAGGAGTGCCCGGCCTGACCCGGCCCGGCCCGGCCCAGGGATTTTTCAGAGTTAAGAGCATGAGCTCATTAACAAATAGATGTGAATGACGTTTGGCACAATTTGGGCACAGTGGCCACTGTGTTCTCATGGGCCTGAAGGCGGCTGTACATTGGGGTGCAAATACGGTCGGGGGACTTTTTTAAAGTCAGAAATTGTAGACAGAAAAAAAAGAGAGCTGATGCGAAACCAGGGCCAGCAGAGCGGACGGAGGTTAGAGCCCTGGAGATGTCCACAGTGCAGGGCACACGAGGACACAGCAGGCCCCCAGCCCATGGCCACGCCCACAGCCACACCCACCAACACGCCCACAGCCCATGGCCACGCCCAGCCCATGGCCACGCCCACACCCCAGCAGGCACAGGTGCACCGCCAGCCCGCTGTGCGCTCGCTTCCAGGAGGAAATGGGAAGTGTCGGTGCGTAGCCCGCGTTTCTGTTTTGAGCCCACACTCTGGGGTCTCAATCAGAAACGGGGAGCTGCGGCCGCAGGCTGGTCGCCCCAGCCCAGGCACGCGTGGAGAAGGCCCCGGAACGCACCTGCCTGCATTCCGGCTCCAGGAGTGCGGTCTTGCCGGGTGCGGAGGAGAGAGGGGAGACCAGGTCACTGCTGGCCCACCGCCCCGCAGCGTCCCCCGGCCCACCTCGCCCCCCACCCCCCGGAGCCGCCTGCAGGGTAGGGAGAACCAGCACCCACCGGGCTCGGCGCGTCGGGGGCCCCGCCGGCCTTGCGCAGCACCAGCTCCTTCACGTAGTTGTGGACGTCGGCTCCGAAGCAGTCGGCCTCGTAGAAGGCGCTGCTCCAGCCGGGGCTGCAGGCCTGGAACTCGGCTGGGCCCGGTGTCGCGGCCGGGCCACCCTCCGCGGGCCTGGCTGGCCGGGCCTCTGCCTCTGGGCCCCCCGCCGGCCACCCGGCCTCTCCTGCCTGGGCCTCCACCGACTTCGGAGGCCGGAACCCCACCTCCAGATTCCCCCGGGAGAGCTCGTCCGAGTCCAGGTCCGACAGCGTGGGGGGCGGGCAGGGTGCTCTGCCCCGAGCCGCCGGCTTCTCCCTCCCTGGACGGGGAGGGCGGTTAGGGCACTGGGAGCTGTCACTGCGGTCCACCCAGAGGCCACCTGTGCCCAGTGGGAGACACCAGGCCTGGGGGACGGCCGGGGTGGGGCCAGGCTGTTGTGTGGGTGGCGCTGAGAAGAGACTCGTGGGGACTTTGAACTATTTGCAAACAGACGGACGCGAGACAGAGCGATGGCGTCTGTGGGGGACGGGCCAGCACAGGTGACGCGCTGCCCCCGGGGGGTGTCTCCACTCTGTGCTGACGGGACAGGGTCATGTGGCCCCAATGGCTTCCCTGCATCCCCTCCCCCAGGACCACAGGGCCTCTGCTTGCCACCCACCTGCTGGCTGGGAGAACACCCCCCTCACAGTGCAGGCCCCCCAGGGGAGCAGGGCCCTCCCTGCGGGCACCTGCGGGCACCCAGGGCAAAGGACAGCCTTTCCTGCCACCCCCGGCCACACCCAGGTGGAGGTGAAGCCTCCATTTCTCACCGGCTCCGTGCGGTGGGGGCTGCCGGCTGGTCGGTGACGGTGCGCCGGCCTGGCCGCTGGATGCAGGTGGGGACCTGGCCTCCTCTGTCACACTGTCGTCAGGGGAGGACACTGCAGTTCCCTCCCTGCGGTCCCACAACCGCAGCTCCCTCTGCGCCTCCCTGCCCCCCAGCACCCACGCTGTGCAGGGTCTGAGGTGGGAGCTCCCGGCCCCTCCTGGACGGACGCTGACGCCCCGCACAGCCCACGCTAGGCAGCCCCCTGAGCCCACATGTCCCCGATGGGCTGTGCGCCCTCCTCCCAGGGCCCCGGGGGGCCCAAGGCTCGCTGTGCATCCATTTCTTGGGGTCCCCAGCCGCCTGTCCCAGTGCCATGGAAGTAAGCAGCCTAGCAGGACGCAGAGCCGAGTGCACGGCGGGGCCTGAGAGCACTGTGCTCACCGTCCCCACGGGTCACAGGGAAGCTGTCGGCTGGTGTGAGGTTACAGGGCAGGCGAGCTGTGTGTGCCGGGTGTCGGGGCTGGGGGCCCACAGGTCACCCCACTGCCCTCAGCGGCCCTGAGGGCTGGGCCAGCACAGGGTGGGGGTTGCAGGGGCAGGGGGCAGGACAGGGGGCAGCTGTTACCTTGCCCTCTGACCTTAGGGGAAGCCAGCACCGGCCTGGACAGCGGGGTGGGGAGGACATTGCTCCTGGCGGGCGCTCCCCTCAGCTGGTCCCTGAGCCTTGTGACCCCACAGGCCCCCTTTCCTCCCCCAATGGGCCCAGAGCCGGAAGGGAAAGCTGGGGACCCAGGGTGGGCTGTGGGCTCACTGAGGGGTCCCCATGGGCGGCCACTCTGGGGAGGGCTTGAGCCGGACAGGAGGGGCAGAAAGCTGAGCTGCTGCCCAGAACGCGGCTGTGAACGCAGGAGGGTCTACGGGCCGGGGGGTGGGCGCTTACTTCTTGGGGGGCAATGTCGTCCCGTTCACCACTTTGAAGAGATTCTGCAGCAGCCTGTCCCCCCAGTAGAGGTCACAGAACTTCTCCGAGATGGCTCCGCAGAAGGTGGCGTAGGTGAGGTCTTTCAAGGCGTAAATGTATTCCCCTGGGTTTGCGCAGAGAGGGGGGCCCGTTAAAACGCAGGCGAGCACTTTTCTGGGGACCCTCCTTTTCCTGCCAGACAGCCCCTTGGGGACCCAGCTCTGTCCACTGGCTCTTTGTGCAGATGAGTGGGCCCTGTCTGTGTGGCGATGTGAGTCCCTCTCACACTGAACCTCCATTCCCCCCGGTCCCGGGGTGTCCCGGCCCGTGTCCCCTGTACCCATGATCAGGGCCCCCCCTGGTCCCGGGGTGTCCCCGGCCCGTGTCCCCCTGTACCCATGATCAGGGCCCACCTCCCCCCGGTCCCGGGGTGTCCCGGCCCGTGTCCCCCGTGCCTATGATCAGGGCCCCCCCTGGTCCTGGGGTGTCCCCGGCCCGTGTCCCCCGTACCCATGATCAGGGCCTCCAGTCCATGGTCCAGGTAGCCGTCGAAGGCGAACTCCTCCTGGATGAGGCGTGTGGCCTCCTGCAGTGACGGGCAGGTTGTCCCCTCTGGGGGGGGCGAGGCGTCCCCATGGGAAGGACACGGCTTGCTGTCTGCAGCCTGGGGGGTGCTGCGTGGGGCTGAGGGGGGCTCCTGGCCTGAGCCCTTGCTCCTGGGCGGCTTGGCCGGGTGCCGGGGACCCCTGTGGGCTGCGGGAGGCCCCAGGGGGAGGGGCTTGAGGCCTCCTGAGGGGGCTCCAGGCGGCACCTGACCCTCCAGCGCTGGCTGCTGGGGTGGTTCCTGAGCCTTCAAGGGTGGAGCTGGAGCAGGGGACAGGGGTGTCGCCGAGGAGGCGGGAGCGGGGGCGCAGGGGCGCCCCTGGGCTGAGTCTGGCGGCACCAACTCTTGGGGAGTCTCCGGGGCTGCACCCTTTATTCCGAGCCCAGGTGCCAGCAGGTTGGGCATCTCCAGGCTGGTGGCCACTGTGTGGGCCTCAGGAGCCTCCTTCCCACCGATGTCCCCGTCTGGCCAGCCTGTCCTCTCCTGTGGCCTCTGGGTCAGCCCGGAGGGCGGGGCAAGCACGTCCCTGCGAGCGGGAGCCGAGGACAGAGCGCCCAGAGGCTCCGGCCACACCCACTACGTCTGCCTGACCACACCGTTCATTCGTGTGACCACGCCCACAACCACATGGCCACGCCCACCCCCTACTCTCCCTGGCCCTACCCACCACCGGCCTGGCCATGCCCACTGCCAGCCTGGCCTTGTCCACCACTCCCCTGGCCACGCCTACTGCCCGCCTGACCACGCCCACCACCCCTGGTCACTCCCACGACCAGCCTGCTCTGCCCACCACTCCCCTGGCCAGCCTGGCCTTGCCCACCACCCTGGCCACGCCCACAGTCGGCCTGGCCACGCCCACCACCCTGGCCACGCCCACGGGCAGCCTGGCTCTGCCCACCACTCCCCTGGCCACGCCCACCACTCACCGGGCTGATGCAGCCCCTGGCGTGAGGACGATGGGCTTGAAGTGCGTGGCCGTGGACGTGAACGCTGCTGGCAGGTCCAAGGCCCCCTCGCAGCAGGAGGGCGGCCCGGCCACGAGCCTGGGGTCCCCGCCGCCCTGCACAGAGCCTGGGGACGGACTTGGGGTGAGTGTGGGCGGGAGGGGGGCTCTCCGTGTGAAGGCGGAGGTGGTGCTGTGTCCCCCCCATGTCCCCAGGGGCCGGGAAGCCCTGGAGACTCTGGGACCTGAGCGGCCGGAGCTGGGAGCCAGGACACGGGTGGGTGGCCCTGCGCTGGGACAGTGGGCTCTGTGGAGGGGGCGGCACAGGGCGGGAGCCGCCCCCCGACGGCTGAGGACCGTTTGGGGCTGAGGCCCAAGCAACTGGGCGACCGGCACGGACGAGGCAGAGCCGGGCGGGGGGAGTGTCAGGGGGGCCTGGTGGTCGGTGTCCAGCTGCGGGGTCCACTCAGGCTGCAGCCCCGGGGCCCTCGGGGACCCACCTGAGCTGGGGGCGGGCGCTGCGCGGGGGTTCAGCTCCACCACCGACAAGGTGTCGTCCTCCCGGGGCACCTGGGGCTGGAGCACACGGCAGCCCGTGACGGTGACACGGAGGCCCAGGTGCAGGGTGACCGCCGCGGGGCTGCCCATGACGCTGCCCTTTGGGCGGGGAGCTGTTGGGGGCACTTTGCTCCCAAGTCCAGGGGCTTGGGGGGCGTGGGGCGGGCTGCGGGCTCTCTGCTGTCACAGGGACCCGCCACCGGGCCCAGTGCGGCCCGGCCCTGCCGGCCAGCCGTGCGGGGAGCCAACAGGCACCGGGGTGCACGGCACGGCCGCTGGAGGGTCGGGGTGCAGGTGGCCAGGGCGTCCCCGCCCCCACATGGCCAGAGGGGACGGGGCGTGACGGCTGCTCTGGCAGTGGGAGGAGCTAAGCCGATGCTATGTCAGCGTGACGTCACGGGTCTTCCCTGAGCTCCCGGCCTGCACGATGCACAGCGAGACCTGCTCACTCGCCTCCCCGGGCCCCGGGGCAGCGTGCGCGCCCGTCTCACCTGGCGGGTGGAGGCCCTCAGGTGGGCGAGGATCTTCCTGCTGTCCATGCCGCGCTGAAGGAGGTATGTGCTGCACGCCTGGAAGGAAGAGCCCAGGCCACTGGTCCCGCACTTGGCCACTCGGGCGCCCGCCCCACCTCAGGCCAGTGCGCCCGTGTCCTCAGGGCCTGGTGGGGAGGCCCCCGGGGGCGGCCCGGCCTCCGGCAGCCGGTGCTGGAAGTGCAGCGTCCACAGGGTGGGGCTGCGCCGCAGGGAATAAACACGGGACGGAAGCGGCCACGGCCCCCCACCCTGCCCTGCGGACAGCCACGCGCACGGAGGGGCAGCTGCCAGCGCCCAGTGCCGGACACAGAGGCACAGGGACACCCGGCCTTCCCCCCAAAGACCACAGTGAGGGTGACGCTACAGAACTGCGGTGGAATCGGGGCAGAACCAGTCAGTGTACACACATTCATGCACACACACACGCATACACACGCTGCAGACATATGCAGTGCACAATGCACATGCAGAGTGCACACGTGCGTATGTACACACACATGTGCACACACGTGCACAGGAAACCACCTAAAACAGATGAGAAAACCCTGCAGACAATTAGGTGACGGGGAATGTGACCCTGGACACAGGCCGCCTGCAGGACGCGGCCTCCGTGCCACCTGCCACTCAACCGGCACCTGTGCTGGAAAGAACGCTGGGGGCTCTGGGCCCGGCTGTGCCCTGTGGCTGGGAGGACACTGAACACAAGGCAGCCCCTGGGCACAGGCCGTCCACACCCCCAAATGCCCTGGTGCTCAGGGACCAAGACTCCCTGATGAGAGTTCTGCTTGTCAACGGGGCGGCTACAGCCAGAACTGAAAGGGGGTGACGGTTCTTTTTCTTAAACCACAACTACTGTCATTTCACAACAGGACCGGCTGCCGGCAGGAACCGGGCAAGAATTGGCAAGAACACCTCACCTGCCCACTCTGGCCAGACAGACAGTGTAGGGAATGCCGGGGTGGGGGGCCCCCGGGGCCCGTGCCCCCTCCTCCGGAGATGAGAAGCCAGTGCCGCTCTCCTGCCCTATGGCCGCCCAGGCCCCGGGCGCAGCCCAGCTACCTTGATGGCCTCGGCCGCGGACGGCCGCTCCTGGGCGCTGCGTCTGGCCATGTGCAGGAGGAGGGTCTTGAGCCGGCGTGGCAGGGCCAGCTTGTGGTCTCGGGGGGCGCTGAGCTTCGCTGCCGTCCACAGCACCGCGGCCACACAGTACACCGAGGCCTAGGGGCGGGGGGTGGAAGCCGGGGCACTCAGCCCACCCGCCAGGATGCCAGGTGGACAGGTGCCCACAGGTCTCACACTCGGGGGCCAACGGCCAGGACACAGCTCAAAATAACGGGGTAAAGTGGGGCCACGGGGGGCGGGAACTGAGCCGGGGTCTCCCGCATGGGAGGCGAGAACCGTCACCGCCATCCTGGTGGTGACTGGTTGCCCCGCCGCTCAGCATGTGGGTCTGCACAGGCCGGGGCCGGGATCCGAACCCCGAATCTCGCGGTTGTGAGACAGGTGTTCAAGCTGCTGAGCTGCCCCTAAAATCATCTGCTCGTGATCTTAACCGGCGTGTCCTAAACGTGTCAGGCTGCATGGACTTTTGTCCAGACGCCGCGTCACCCCGGTTCCCTGGCCCAGCCCCCGCTTTGTCAGGTGCTTAACTGTTTTCACGTCCTGCTCGATTCTGTTTGCGTGCGTTTTGCTGAGGATTTTTGCCTTTGTTTTCGTGAGGGACGTTGGCCTACGTACACGCCGATATTTTTTGTGCCGCCCTCGGCTGGTGTTGGCGTCAGGATCACATGAGCTTCGTGAAGTGGTTTGGGGCATGTTCTCTCTTCCGTTTGCTGGAGGAGATTGCGTAGAATTGGTGCTCGCTCTTCCCTGGACACGGGGTAACCAGCTGGGCCTAGCTTTATTTTCTGAGTTTTAAAGTCCCAGGCTCGACTTCCTTCATTGTCACGCTGCGTGGCGGCAGTTACGTGTCCAAGGAGTGGGTCCCCTCCCTCCGAGTGTTCCCATCTGTGCGCTGCCCCCTTGTTCTTCTCATGACGGCCGCGGGCACCGCCGTGCCGCTCCCGAGGTTGGCAGCTCCGTGTTTTGCTTTGTCCGTTTCGCTAGAACTCACTTCATCTCGTCATCTTTCCAAGAACCTCCCTCTCAGTCCCCGTCTGGCTGCCGCTCCCGTCTTCATGTTTGCTTGCGTCTGCGCCGGGTCCTGCTTGCCCGCTTCCTCTAGGCGTCTGAGCTCAGGTAACGGACTAGACTCGACGTCTAGGCCTCCGAAGGCACCTGTTAGCCCCGCGTCAGCTGTGAGCCACAGCGGCAACGCTGGCCTCTGCCGATCGCCTTCCCCTCAGTGTGAGACCCTCCCGGTTCTTGGGAGGGCGAGCGATTTCCTATAGGAGCCTGGGCCTCTTCACGATACGCCCCTGGCTCTCACCCGGCCTGTTCCAGCTGGAATTCCCTGACGCCAGTCTGGCAGGAAAGGGGTCCCCGATACCCAAGGAGCGGCTCCATGTGTCTGGACAGCGGTGGGCCTTCCAGCCCCCCAGCTGCCTCCACTTGCTCCACGTGGCCTCCTGAGTGCCGGGTGAGGGACCCCCATGCCTCCCCCCAGGGGCCCAGACACGCTGCCCCATGTGGGGGCTGCCGCGACCCCCCTCGGGCTCTCTGGACGGGGGGGCACCGGGGAGGGGGGCAGGTACCTTCTCAGTCACCGGCTTTTGCTCTGCAGCCTCGGGAGCCAGGAAGAAGGCGTTGCAAGTGCCTAGGAGACAAAGCCCCAGCTGAGCCCTGCTGTCGGCTGGGCGGCCAGCGGGGCGCCCGCACCCTGTACCCACCGTTAGTAGCGGGCAGCCCGAGCTGCACAGCCCCGTCCGCGGCCACCAGCACGGAGTCGGGACACAGATAGGCTGCAACAGAGGGCGGGGTCAGGGCCACACGGCGGGGACGCTGCCCTCCAGGAGGCCTGCAGGGGAGGGGGTGGCGGCAGACCCCAGGGGCTGCCAGGACACTGGCCCCTCGCTGGACCCAGCACAGGGGCCGGGGCGCTGGTCCAGCCTCCTTCCCGCCCCCAGAGGCCCCGGGGGTCTCGAGCCGCCCCTCCCACCCCAGAGCTGCCCCTCGGCTGCTGAGGACACAGTATGGAGGGGGGAGGGGCGCTGCCTGCACCCACGGGCCTGTGGACGGCGCCCCCCACAATGTGTTAACACCCCAAGGGCCGGGGGCCGGCCACGCCGTCTGCTGGGATGAGCTTGGGGGGCCGCAGAGCAGTGTGACAGTCAGTTTTCGCCTCCTTGGGGGCCACGCTGCCCCCGTGAGAGGGTGTGGCCAGCGGTCACTGGCTTTAAGGCTCCCGTTTTAAGCCTCTGCCCCTCCCCCCCGGTACCCCGGGTTCCCGAGTCCAGACCGGACGCCTGGAGGTGCCCCTGGCTCGCAGTGTGGATGCTGCGGCCCTGGCAGGAACGGGGTGTCACCTGGGTGCTGACGGCAGGTGCGGAGGGCGCTGAGGCAGGCGTGGGACAGAGCCCACAGCTCGTACTCCTTCAGGGGCCGGCCCAGCCCCACCACGAGGTCCTGCAGTGAGACGCCCTGGGGGAGACCAGCTCGCCGTGAGAACGCGAAGCAAGGGGGCAGGGACCCCCTCAGACACCCCCCACCCCCCGTTACACGCTCCTGACAGAGTGGCTGGGAAAGGTCCCCTCCTCACACAGGGTGAGGTGGGAGGATGCGGAGAGGCGAGGACCCTGCTCAAGGCGAGTGGGACGGAGCCGCAGCAGCCGCGGGGAGGCGGTGTGGGGGCCGCAGAAAACCCAGCACAGCACAGCACTGCCAGGCCACCCAGCACGCCCACTGCGGGGTGTTCACCCAAAAGGCCTGAAAGCAGGGCCTCAAACCCACACTCTATTCGTGGTCACCGCAGCACACATCACAGTGGCCAAGAGGTGGAAGCGAGTGTCTCCGGGAGGGACGGACAGACGACATGGGGTCTCTCCTGACAGACCACAGCACGGAGGGACCTGGGGACACCGCTCAGAGAGACGCTCCCCACACAAGGCTGTCGTGGGGCCACGGGACAGGGAGGGGGCCCAGGCTTGGACGTGAGGGGTTTCCCTGCCCCGGTGCCTCTCTGTGGGCCGGCCGGTGGCCCTGACACACTGTGTGGTTCCCGGGGTCCCAGGGCTTCAGGGAGCGAGTTGCTGGGGGCCGGACAGGAGGGCGCGCTCGGCCGGGCTGGGCCCAGGCTCCTCAGCCTGCAAAAGGGCTGCTGAGCACCGGCCTGAGAGTCCTCTGTCCCTCACTGCGGGAGAGGGGCAGGGACAGCCCTGGGACAGCCTCTGCTGTCATGGGGAGACCCCGCCTGGCTTGGGGACACCCGTCCTGACCCCAGGGAGACCCTGTCCGGCCACCCACCTGCTCTGTGGCTGCACTTCTGGGCTCCGCGGCTCCTCCTGGAATCCGCTCCTGGGCCCCACAGCTCCCGGGGCCGCAGCCTGTGAGTCCAGGGTCCTGAGAATGAGGGGGGCGGCTTCCCTCCAGGGGGCCCTGGCTGGGGCGGGCCCAGAAGCCCCTGCAGAGGCCATTTGTCCCCTCGGACAAGGCCTTCCTGGGGTCCGGAGGGAAGGGGGTGGACAAGGGTGCTGGGTTCTGCGTGGCCGTCAGTGACAGGCACAGGCCGCCGGCCTCCGGACCCTCGGGCAGGAGCTGGGGGACGGTCTGCATCCTCCTCAGGCGGCCGGCCTCCGTGGGGCGCGGGGCGTCCGGGGCCCGGCCGGGGCTTTCACTGTTTCTCACTGGGGCTGACGGCAGAGGCTTGGCCGGCTCTGGGCCTTGGGGGGCGGGCGGGGCCTGTGCATCCGTGTTGTGCTCCCCCAGCGGCCGCCTGGGCCCCACGCTTCTGGGGGCGAGTCTCCCCTTCCAGGAGCTCTCGCTGACATCTGGGCGGAAGCAGGAGCCGCCGCTGCTGCCAGGGAACTGGCCAGGTCGGCCGCCGCAGCCGCAGTGCCTGCAGGACCTCCGGCTCCCACCCTTCACCAGGGGCCTGAGCACAAGGCGCCTCCAGGATGGGCCCCCACTCTTGCACTTTCCTCAGCAGGGACCCCGAGACACCCTTGCTGGCCTCGTTAATCACATTATCCTGCTAATTAACGGAGGCTGCCGGGCCCCCTGAGGCCAGGCCTTGCTTCCCACGGGGGCTCCTCAGCCCCATCTAATTATCTCATCCGGAAGGCACCACGTCTTCTGTTACCGTGGACACGAGCGAGGTTCCCACGGGAAGAAATTAAATCTGATGGCCGCCTCCCCGTGGTCTCCCGTGACTCCTCCCGCGGGGCCTGCGTCCACCGCTGCGGTTACAGCCGCTCCTACGCTTTCGGCTACGGCCGCACAAATACGCCCCCCAGCCCTGCAGGACTCCATGCGCCCCCCCAGAGCTCTGCACGCCCCCCCCAGTACTCCATGCGCCCCCCAGAGCTCTGCACGCCCCCCTGCACACGCAGAACTCCGCACCCCCCCACGCGCAGTTTGTGCACGTGAGGGTGTGCGTGTGCATGTGTGTGCGTGTGCATGTGGACGCCTGGGCGAGCTCACCTTGGAAGGTTCCGAAGGACTCGATGGACAGCACCCTCCTCCCCACGGCCGAGAGGCTGCGGCACAGGCGGCAGGAGGACGTGCCGGGCACCTTCTCCTCGCACAGCGCGATGATGCTCTGTGCACATGTGCAACCCGGATGTGAGCCCGCCCGCCATGCCTGGTCCCGTTTAAAAGGGCGATGCGTCTCGGGATTGCAGGAGATTCTGATTAGCCCGTGAGAACTACTAGTAGATTAGAAGCCAAACCTCTTCACAACAGAGCGTGCAAAGAAGTCAAGTTCTCATTTAAACAAAATGCAAAGCCACCAAACCGCAGGCAAGGAACCTGTGTGTGTGCGTTCACATGTGCGTGCGTGCATGCACGTGCAAGCGAGTCCACATGCATAAGTGTGCACACACGTGCATGCGTGCTCATATGTGCACGTGTGCATGCACCCACATGTGCGCGTGTGTGCATGCTCACGTGTGTGTGTGTGGCGCATGGACCCACCGCCAGTTACCTCGAGGTCTGGCCGGTCCCCCGGGCGCTCCGCCTGCATCTGGTCCAGCAGCAGCTCCAGGTCTCTGCTCAGCCCAGGTCCTGGCTCAGCCACGTACTCGAGGGCCGCCTTCAGCGTGGCCCCCAGGGAGTAGATGTGAGCCTGCGGCACCGGGGGGCCCGTGAGCGCCCGGACCCCGCGCGTCCCTGCTCCCCACGCCCGCCGCCCGTCCGCCGGGGACATACCCGGCCCTCACAGCCGGCCCCCCAGGACCCCAGCCGCACCCTCTGCCGGGGTGGCCCCTGGGCTGCGCCTCCGAGAGCCCCACGTGGGCAGCAGGAAGGACAGCGACTGTCCCCTGCGGCTCGCACGTCGGCGCTTCCCCGTCTGCGCGCGGGCTGCGCGCGCTGGACACGCCGCGTCCACGGCTGCGTCCGGGGGGCGGGGCCGACGCCAACGTGCCCACGGTCGGGGGGGCGGGGCTGACGCCAACGTGCCCGGGGTCCAGGGGCGGGGCCGACGCCAACGTGCCCACGGTCGGGGGGGCGGGGCTGACGCCGCCGGCGCGGTGACGTCTGGGGGGTGGGCGTGGCCGACGCCGTCCTGTCCTCACGCCTCAGCCCACAGCAGCGCACGTGGGGCTCCCTCGTGCCCACGTGGCCCACGGGCAACAGCCCCGCGCGCTCCGGGAACCTGCGCGGGGCCCCCGCCGCCGGGCCGGGCCGACCGCCCGCGCTCCCTTCCCGGGGCCAGGACCCCGGGTTCGGCTGTGGCCACCGACGCCCCAGTGGATGTGCCCATGAGGAGGTCCTTACACATCCGCGTCGTGTCACGTCACGCGTGTCATGTCACGCGTGTTGTCACGTCACGCGTGTCACGTCACGTCACGCTCCCCAGGCGGGGTCGCCAGGCCCACCCCCCCCTCTGACGACGCCGGAGGCCGCCGCTGGCTGCTGTCCGCCCTGTCCCAAGTCCTTCCTCGTCACGCGCATCCGGGGACGGAGCTGTTTCCTCCACTCGGGGGGCCCGGCCCCCGGTCTGTGTGTCACACGTGGTCTCTGCATTGGGCACTCGTCTTTTTAACAGTGTCCCCGTGTCTTTCGACATTCCGACTCCGACATGCTGTTTAATGTGGGAAATCGGATCCTTGTTTTTCTTTAGCCGCGTCGGAGGAGGCCCTTCCTCACCCGGGATGATGGAGACAGTTCTCTTCTGTTTTTATGGTGCAAACGCCTGGCTCTCACCCGCCTCACACCCGTCTGCAGGCTGGGACGCTGCAGGCACCTGGGCTTGTTCCCTTCCTACTGCAGAGCAACCTCCCAGGGCCACGGACGAGGACCCCCGGCCCCCGGGGCCCGGGCGCAGCCGCCGCTGGTCTCGGGGTTTCTTTCTGTGCAGACGGTGCTATTTTAACTGCAGTAGCTTCACGGTGTATTGTCATATCTGGAGCACGAGTTGACCTTTTTTTTTTTTTAACTTTATTTTTACACTGGCCAGGGTTGCGAAAGCAAATATCAGTTCCCCCATTTCCACTAAAAAAAACCTTAAAACGATTGGGATTTTATTAAAGTTGCATGATGTTGTAGAATTCGGGAAGGACCAATGTCTTGCAGAATAAGATAGGATATCGGCAAGATGGCAGAATAGGACGTCCCTAGATAGTACCTCCTTTAACAACAGTTTGGCATCCAGCCCGGACAAAAGTACCCCGGTGGGTGCTGTGGGGTCCAGCACCATAGACAAGGGGCCCGGCGGGGGGCACGACCCCCGGTGAATCCATTGCCAGGACTAACGTGAAAGAGAGGAGAACTCAAAATCAGAAGCGAAACAGCAGACGTCACAACCGACACCACAGAAATACGAAGGATCACGAGAGACAGTTATGAACAACTGTACGCCCGCAAATTGGACGACCCAGAAGAAATGATAAATTCCGACCAGGGCTGAATCGTGAGGAGACAGAAAATCTGGCCAGACCGTTACTTGTAAGGAGACTGAATCAGGAATCAAGAGCCTCCCAACCACAGAAAAGCCCAGGACCAGATGGCTTCATGGTGGATGCTGCCTAACATGTAAAGAAGAATGAATACCAATCCTTCTTACATTCTTCCCAAAAATTGGACAGGAGGGAATACTTCCAAACTCAATTTTATGAGGCCAGCGTTGCCCTAATACCAAAGCCAGATCCAAGGACATCACAACAAAAGAGGACCGATATCCCCAATGACAACACATTAAGCATCCTCAACAAAACGTCAGCAAATGGAACTCATGGTACATGAAAGGGGTCATAGACCACGGTCAGGTGGGATTGATCCCTGGGCTGCAGGGATGGTCCAACACCCACAGATCAGTCGACGTGACACATCACGTTAACAGAACTCAGGATCGAGACCGTATGATCATCTCAGTCGGTGCGGAGAAGGAGCTGACAATATTCCACATCCTTTCATGATGAAAACGCATGGATGTCCCTCAATATAGTGAAGGTCACAGAGGACAGGCCCGCAGCTAACACCACCCTCAGCTTTTCCTCTACGATTAGGGACGAGACACGGCGACCACTCCCACCATGGCCGTCCAGCGCCGTGTCGGGGTCCCAGCCACGGCTGCCCGGCAGGAGAGAGGAGAAGGCATCCGAATTAGCAGGGAAGGAGTACAGCTGTCTCTGTTTGCAGACGATATGATCCCACATACAGAGAAAGTTAAGACTCCACCCAAAACCTGTTAGAACGGATCAGTGACTTCAGTCAATTCAGTAAAACTTCAGGATACAGAATTAGCATAGAAAAATCTGTTGTGTTTCCATACGCTGATGACGAATACCAGAAAGAGAAATTAAGAAAACAATCTCAGCTACTTACTTACAATTGCATCAAAAGCAACAAGACACCTAGCAATAAATTTAACCAACGGGGTGAAAGGCCTGCTCCCTAAAAACCACAAGACTTTGAGGAAAGAAGCTGAAGACGCAAATCAATGGAAAGATACCCCGTGTTCACAGTCAGAAGAACTAATATGGGTAAAACGTCCGTTCTACCCAAAGACACCGACGGATTGAAGGCGATCCCCAGCAAAATTCATGTGGTGTTTTTCATAGAAACAGAAAAAGCAATCCTGAAATTCATATGGAACCATACAAAAAAAATAACAACAAAACAGAACAACTAGTGGAAGCAATCTTGACAAAGCTGGAAGCATCCTACTTCCTTGTTTCCGACTATATTGCGAAGCCGTCGTAATCAAAGCAGTGTGGTGCGGGCATAAAAACAGACACGTAGATCAACGGAACAGAACTGAGCGCCCAGAAATAAAACCATACACGTCAGGCCAACTCACCTTTGACGAGGGAGCCGGTCACACTCAGTGGGGAAGGGATGGCCTCCCCCATATACGGTCTGGGAACGCCGGGCAACCGCATGCGGAAGAACAAAACCGGACCCTAATCTCACACCACTCAGAAATGACCGCAACACGGATTCAAGATTTAAACACGAGACCGGAAACTGTAAAACGCTGAGGAGAGGACAGAGGGGGAAGCTCCTGGTCAACAATTTTTTGGATAAGACAACAAAAGCGTGAGCAACAAAAGAAAAAACACAACAAGTGAGACAAACAAAAAGCAAACAAGGCACTCAGGCAACCCAATCGCAAGAAAAGCAATCACATTAAAAACGGGCAGAGGAGCGCGATAGACGTTTTTCCGGAGACGACACACAGCCAGCCAGCAGGTCACTGAACGCTGCTCCACGTCACGAACGATCGGGGAGACGCAAATCAAAACCACAGTGAGATGTCACCTCACGCCAGTCAGAATGTCCGTCATCGCGCAGACACGGGGAGACCGGGGTCGTGAGGACGTGAACAGGGAGCCCTGAAGCGTGGCTGGTGGGGACGTGAACGGGGGCCGCCGACGTGGGAAGCCGTATGAGGGTCCTCAGAAAACCAGCACCAGCGCTGCCGCGTGACCCGGCCGTCCGGCGCTGGGGCGTTTATCCAGAGGAAACGAACCACCTTCTCAAAGAGATGCCCGCGGCCCCTGTTCACGGCATTGGTCCCAACCGCCAAGACACGGAACCACCCCCGGTGTGCACGTTCCGATGAACCCGTAAGGAAGTGTGGGCGGCACACGGGACGTCCCTGGAGGGCATTATGCTAAGTGAGGTCCCTCAGACAGAGACACACAGACGGTGAGATGCCGCGCACGTGTGGGATCTGAAGAAGCCAGACTCATGGGAACAAAGCGGAGAATTCGAGTAGAACACGGGGGGCGGAGGGAGTGATGGGGAGACGTGGGTCCCTTCCAGCTGCAGGATGAGGAAGTCCCCGGCATGTCCCGCCCGGGAGGTGACAGCAGTGAACAACACCGCCCGGCACGTGTGGAAGCTGCCAAGCGCGTAGATCTGGAATGTTCTCACAACCGAGAGGAAGGGTGTGTGTGTGATGCCAGAGGCGGGGGCCCCTTGGCCCCCACGGGTGCCCCAACTTCACACAACGTTGCGCGTCCGCCTCATCTCTGACGGGCTGGGACTGACGTGAACACGAGCTGTTTGGTTTCCGGGACGCGTCTTCTCCCCCGCCGGCCCCTGTGTCGTCCGTCATGTGTCACGGACGCCTCTTAGATGTCAGGCCCGCGAGCGCATCCTCAGAGGAGCAGCCGGCCCGCCATCCCCCCCCCCCCCCCCCCCCCCCCCCCCCCCCCCCCCCCCCCCCCCCCCCCCCCCCCCCCCCCCCCCCCCCCCCCCCCCCCCCCCCCCCCCCCCCCCCCCCCCCCCCCCCCCCCCCCCCCCCCCCCCCCCCCCCCCCCCCCCCCCCCCCGGCAGGACGGTGCCACGGCCCCGCCCGCGCTGCCCGCGTGCCCGCCTGCGCTCTTACCTCAAAGGTGTTCCCGGTCACATCGAACTCCGGCGGGACAAAGGCGCCCTCGGGGTCGTCTGAGGGGGCAGAGGAGCCGCTCTGGTCACAACCCCGAGACCCCAGCTCCCCAGGGCCCAGCCCGCCCAGCCCCGCGACCCTGAGCACCATCGCGGCAGCCGTCCCCACCGGGCAGAGGGGCAGCAGCAGCCCCCGGCCGGGGACCCAGGCCCCTCCCGGAGGACGGGGGTCTCTAGCTCAGCCTCCGTCAGGGCCGCCCCGGGCCTCACCGCTGAGCTGCTCCATGAAGCACACGTTGCCGCTGGTGTTGAAGGCCAGTGTGTCGGGCGTGATGCACAGCGTGTGGAAGAGGGCGGCCTGGGCCACGCTGCGCAGGGACACGCTGCACTCCAGGCACACGGCCCAGGCCTCCAGCTCACTCAGGCCGCAATCCCGCAGGGAGAGGAGGTCGGCCAGGGACACGTTCTCCTGGGGGCACAGGCCTGGCTGACGCGGGTCCCCGATGGGCCCCATGCCGGCCGCCCCCCCAGCCCCACCCCGCGAGGCCCGGCCCCCACGTCCCGGCCGGTTCTGGGGTGCAGGCCGCAGCCGGCGGCGTCTCGCTCGTGTCAGGAAGGGGCTCTGGGGGTCAGAGGGCCCCCCAATGTTTCCCGGGGGTCAGAGCCTCAGAACATCTCATGAGGGGCTCACGCCTGCAGCCGGGACCTGGCCCTCATCCAGGAGGGCACACGTGTGCGTGGGGCGCCGTGAACACAGCTGAGAGCGTGATCCTGAGACACAACCGGCACACAGCACGCAGCTCACCCGGAGGACGCGGGGGCCCCCCACGGCCGCCGCCCCCCCGCGCACGGCAGCCCCCCACATGGCCGCCCCCCGGGGCCCCATGGGCTCCAGGCCTCATGTCAGGACGGCCCAGCTCCACGCCCGGGGCTGGGCGAGGGCGTCACAGGCCACAGCAGACGGGCGGGTGGGAGGTGACCTGACCTGGCAGCCCAGCCTTCGGGGCTCCCACGGGGCCCCTGCCTCCCGCCTCTGCCCACAGCCGCTGCGTCTCCCGGGTGCAGACCCAGAAGGTTCTTCCAGATCCCACCCAGCCCATGCGCCTCCCCCCCCACCATTCCTTGCAGCGCCGTGGGGGGGGGCCTGGGGGTCCTTGCAGGACAGGAGAGAGTCGTCCCGCCGGGCAGCGGTGCAGACACAGGGTCCACCCGTCCTGCTGGCAGGAGGGCTGCAGAAAGGCAGGTGGAGGGCCCCCCATGGCAGCCCCTGGTCGGCTGGCAGTGGCTGCCTGAGGCCGGACCTGGACCGTGAGCCCGGAGCTGGAGCCGGGAGCCGGGAGCCCTGGACCGTGAGCCCCAAGTCGGGAGCCGGGAGCCCCGAGCCGGGAGCCCCAAGCCGGGAGCTGGGAGCTGGGAGCCCTGGACCGTGAGCCCCAAGTCGGGAGCCGGGAGCCCCGAGCCGGGAGCCGGGAGCCGGGAGCTGGAATGCGGCTGCAGGAGGCGGAGAAGGCCCTGCCCCAGGCCCTTGGGTGGCGGCATCCTCGGGGGGCACCTCTCATGTAGGGGGGCCTGGCTTGTTCTCATGCAGCGTAGCTGCTGGACCCCAACCCTCAGCCTGTGGGCATCACAGGGAGGCTAGAGCTCCGGGGTCCACCCGGCCAGATGGGGACCAGCTTTCCTGCCAAGGTCACAGGCAGCCTGGCAGAAACCCCCCCAACAGAGACCCTGGCCCCATGCACCTGGGTGGGTGTCACCTAGGTGGGGGGTCACCTGGGGGGAACGTGGTGGGAACCTGGGGGAAATCTGGGGGAACCTGGGGGGAACCTGGGGGA
>PVKE010022513.1:0-25498 GCA_004027555.1 Craseonycteris thonglongyai | reverse complement strand
TCTCTCCCTCCCTTCCTCTTCTGAATATTCTCTTCTAACTTCTGGCAAAGTTTAGTGAGTGACACATGGCAGGAAGCACATTTATTTGAAACAGCGCTCCCAGGATAACCAGCCTTTCCTCCATTTTTACATATAAAAATCTAAAACTATCTTGGCATGAACCAAATTTGATCCTCCTTTTATATAGCTGTGTCAACCTTGGCAGCATTTGAAAGCAAGGGAACTTTGAAATGGTTTCTTCAGGATGCAAGCATGTTGAGGCCGAAGGCACATGCATGAGAGCTGGTTTTCATAAGATGCAGAAAGGAACCAGCTGCCAAATGAAAAGACTGAATCAATGAAGCAGAGTACCCCATGGATTATCTTAATTAACTACTTAATAAACAGCATAGTTTGTGTATGTAAATGCATGCACTCAACAATTAAGTTGTGCTCTAGACAGACTCTGTTCTAGTTATTTGAGATACATCAGTGTATGTAGGATAATGGCTCATTTTTCATAACTAGGTACTTATGGACTATATTACCCTTCTAATTAGAAAAAAAAAGTGTGGTAGAAAGAAAGGGCTTCAAAACCTCATATGCATTTGATTGCTAGCTACACTGTATTAGCTAGTTAATCTTCAGATGATTTGATTTCTCAGAGTCTTTATTTCCTTGTCAGCCTCAAAGCTTAATGAAGGTGTTTGCCACGTAGATGCTTTATCAGTGCTCCCCAGGAGAGTTGTGCTTTGTGGAACTCAAAGATGATCTTCAAGCTTGTCTCCTGATAACTCCTTTCTCCCACTTCCTTCAGGTGGTGTACCACTTCCAGCCCCACAGACAGGACCATGGAACCCAACATCTTTAGTGTTCAATCATTCCACTTCAGTGGTCCCAGGAACCGTGATGGGTGGTCAGCCTTCAGGGTTTGGTCAGCCGATAGTTTTTACTACAAGCCCAGCTGTTCCAGGCTGGAACCAGCCTTCATCCTTTGCAGCATCATCTCCCCCTCCAGCTTCTGTTGTTTGGGGCCCATCATCCTCTGTGTCACCCAATACGTGGTCATCAGCAAGCCCTTTGGGGAATCCTTTTCAAAGCAATATTTTTCCAGCTCCTGCTGGGTCTGCTCAGCCCCCTTCCCTGCTCTCCTCTCTCCTGGTCACTCCTCCTCAACCACCTCCCAGAACTGGCCCTCCAAAGGACATCTCCACCGATGCCTTTGTCGCCTTGGACCCACTTGGGGATAAAGAAGTCAAGGAAGTGAAAGAAATGTTTAAGGACTTACAACTGCGGCAGCCACCTGTTGTGCCTGCAAGGAAAGGAGACCAGACTTCCACTGGGACTTCAAGTGCCTTCTCCAGTTATTTCAACAGCAAAGTTGGTATTCCTCAAGAGAATGCAGACCATGATGACTTTGATGCTAATCAACTATTGAAAACGATCAATGGTAAGCTACCCACTTCTCTGCCATACCAACAAATATTTCCACTGTCATATGGGCCTACAAATCCCTCAGAAGAACCCTCTCCCATCCACCAAAAGCCCGTTTAACCATTACTGTACCTTAAAGGAACTCTTTCTTAGCTGTTTCTAAAGGCTTGCCCAATGCTGCCCTCTTGTGACAATTCTTAAAAGGGCTGCCAAGAGCTATTGAAATTCAATGGGCCGTGGCACCTGAGGGCTGTATGATAAAGCCTCAACTGTTCTCCATAGCCTGAAGTGAGGTAATTCTGAATCTCTTCCACTTCAGGTAAATATGCCTGACTTCCTCTTCTGAGAGGGGTAGATTTTGCCTGTAATAATTGGGAGTCTGAGTATTCAGTGATGTCTTTTGTTCCACTGATATAAATTTCAAAAGTATTGAACTTGCTTTCTAAGATAATAAACCTGACTGGGGACTTCTGCCTATATTTGGGGCAAGCATGTCTACTGACTACCCGGGTTTTTCACCTTCTAGAACCACCAAAGCCAGCTCCCAGACAAGGTGCCCTACCAGTTACCAAATCTTCTGAAAATGCATTTGAGAATCCTTTCTCTAGAAATTCTTTCAGTTCATCACAAACCTCTGTAAGTATCACCTGCTGAAAGCTATTACTCCAAAGTATATGACACATAGAGGTACTGCCTCCTGAATTAACCTTGCTTGTATGTATAATAATTATTTGATGATAAGGACATTTGAATGAGTCTTATTATTGAGAACCATCACAATGTGGACATCAACCCAAATTGGGGAAAGATTATTTTTTCAGAGATTACTACCTTGAACTTGAGAAATAAATACCATATAGAAAAAGTCCTCTGTGTTTCACTTAACTTGGCTCATGTATGCATTTTGGGAGAAAATTAAGCCAAAATACTATCTTAAAAAATATTTCAAAGATTTATCTCACTCATGATTCTTTAGCTCATAAGAATAATTAATACTTCCCATTTTGAAGAGACAAACATCCTTTACCTGAATTTTGGTTTTGATGTGAATAATAAATCTACATCACCAGTTACAAGTAGGCAAACACAAATCACTGTAGACCTATCTATGACCTAAATGATTTTTAAAGGAATTTGAGAATTCTTTAAAGTTTTTTTTTTAATTGTTTTTTTGACAGAGAGATAGACAGACAGAAAGAGACAGAGAGAAGGGGGAGGGCCCAGAGCAGTGTCCATAGTTGACAGCATTAGTTTTCCATATAGTTACACTCCACAGGCAGATGCAAGGCTGTGCAGGGTAGGAACTGGGCCAGGAGCCTCCCACATAGGTCCCGGCAAGAATTGAACTGGGGGCACACCTCAGTTCAGCGTATGGGTCTGCCTAGGCCGGGGCCTGGATTCAAATCTCGGGCTCTGGGGCTGCAAAGTGAGCTCTTAACCCACTGAGCCATCCCAGCTTCCCCAAGAATTCTTAATTATATGTTTTTTAAAATATAATTGTAAGTATACTAATTGACTGGTTGGCTTTATCTCCATAGATGGCTGCTTCTCAAACTACATCCCCTGACGGATATAGAGACCCTTTTGGAAGTCCTTTTGCCTAACTTCTGTAAGTAGAAGATCCTATTAAGCTTAGATTTAATGAAAAGGGATGGCACAGGAGCTGAGGGTAAATTTTTATATTTAGAACTGGGGAGAGGTTAAACCTCTGTAATTTAGAAGTAACAGACAAGGAAATCTATACTTAGCAATTTGATAATAACTAGGCTGTACATTTAAGAATAGAATTCTTATACATATCAAAAACAGTAATATACCCAGAGGGCTATGGATTTCTATCATAGCTTGTGGTTTTAATATTTCAGTTATGTTTTGGAAGTAAAATATAACACATAACAGCTTTCTAGTCTTTTTTACCTTCATATTTAAGTGATTGAAAAGCATCCTAGTAATTACTTGGTTTCTTTCTATCTAGAAACCTTCTGAAGCCATCAAATAGGTTAGCTAAACAGATGATGATCACAACTCTTATGCCTTCCAAATGAGTATTTATTTCTTTGGGAAGGCCTTCCAAGTTAGTTTGAAATAGTCTGATCGCATTAAATCAAAAAGTGGTGGCAGTGTCCAATAGCTCCATCAAAGGTAGTATAAGTGCAGGTTGATTTGTTCTTGCAAGTGGATTTTATCCTAGATAAGTTATTAGGTGTAACCCCCTGAAACTGAAACCCTGGGAGGTTTAGCGTGACCCTACCTTTCTCAATAGTGAGTAAAAGCAACTTTGTCTGATCCTAAAAGATTGAAGTTAGTCTGCATTTTGGAGGAGGTAGGACATAGCTGGTAGGGGAGAACAATAGAAAGAGTGAAAAGAACCCAAGCTCATTTTTTTCAGTCCTACCTCATCCAAGTGGACTACTATACTATGTCCTCATCCATCTAGAACTTAATTGTTTTAAATAGATAAATATCTTAAATCTGACATCAATGATAAGATTGAGTTTATTTGCAATTCGGATCATTCCTCTCAATTCGTTTCTATAATTATACTGCTTCTTAAAATGCTTTTCCATAAAATCTGCTTCAGAAGACTGAGTGAGTATTGAAAAGGCAAATTCCAAGCTACCCACCACTCCCACCCTATAATATCCCCCTTGGGTGCCGAGGGGAAAAGCTTGATTTTAACAAGCACCTAGGTAATTTCTAATGCTAATAAAGCAGTGTAATATGTTCAAGTGCTAGAAGTCTTAGCAGAGACTCGTTCTCTCCTTTCCAGAGAAGGCATTGAACAAGTAGAAAGAAACTACATTAGGAGTCTGGAAGGATTGTTTGCACTAAATTGAAATGACTAGAGTTGTCTTTGGAGGCCCTTTCTACTTTTGGTCATGAAGGAAGGATAATTTTGGTCAACCTCCTAAACTTACAGTCTGGGAAGAGAACTATCCTGGGAGAAAATAGCTAACATTATTGATCACTTGTGTTAATCGCTTTATTATAGGTTATACACTTATTATCTTATTTAATCCTCTTACATTAGTCCTAGGAGATGCTATTACTGACATTTTAAATAATTACTTGATATTTAATACACTGGTCTTCAACCCAAAAATGATAACCACAGGTTTTTTTCTTCCCCGTATTTGCCTAGGAGCTTGGCATGCTGACTCTCCAGAGAAACAAAAAGGTTGGCCTTAGTAGTCAAGGACAAAGCAAATAGCCAGACAAGTTCTGACTCTGCCCTGGCTCCAGCTTTGATGTATTATCTATTGCCTTATTTCTTGCTGCCTTTCCCACTTATAAAATGCCTTTCATTTTCTGTTTAGGTTAAAGCTAAACTGAGTCTATGGCTTTAAATGAATAAGAACCTAAATTCTCTAGCTTAGATGTAAATGAAGTAGTTTCCCAACTTGAACCCTTGTCTATTGTGTCCCAGAACCTTCTAGAACAGTCTACCATGTACCCTCTGGTGGGGAGATGCAGCTACCATAACCCCGCAGATCATACTGTTTTGAATAAATTTCAAAATCCTTACTGTTTAAGATTGTTTGGGGGTTCTGTTTTAGAGCATAAAACCTAAAAATTGCAGTAGAACAAGGTAACTTTTTAAACCTTGCTTCAGATCATCACTTGCAGAGAATTTTTAAAGTAAATCCAACCTCTCCTTAGGCATTTTGGAGTCTGACACACCTAAGAACCTTTTTAAAAATATAGCTTCTTCTCTTTCTGAAGTTCATTTTTCTCTCAAGGGTGAGAGTGTCCTTTTTCCAATCTCCTGCATGTGAGTACAAATGAGGAAAACTGTTGTCTCTCCTCTCCTTTTTCCTCTGATTCTTTTTTTAATAAGTTTTGCTCCCAGGTTCACATATATTCCCCCAACCTGCTTTTACAGGAAATGAAGTTTTAAGGGACAAAATATTTAATAATTCACAGATCTAAACTCTCTCTAACTTTAGTAATCATTAATCCCAGTAACTAGAATTGCAAATGGGTACAACCTTTATCCTTTCTGTGGACTAGGAGGCCATCCTCCCAAACTGAAGTTCTAGAAGTACAGTTAATGTTGAAGAAAAACTGAACTCAACTCAGCAATGAAGGACTGTATTCTGAAGAACAACACATTAACAAAGTTTAATGTGATTGCGCCAAACATGTTAGGTGCTTATTTGAGGTCATACTAGACCTTTATCAAGTAACTGGAAAACTTTCTTAAAGCCAGAGTCTGATACTTAGTAGGAAGGTAAATAGGAAACAAACAAATGAAAGCTATCGAACCATGATTTGCTCTTGTCATTGAAAGTCTAATGTCTGCAATATTTTTCTCCTCATAAGCTTGGAAACTTTTCCAGTGCATTTTCAGTCCTATTGTTAGCACAATTCTGAAGGATTTGTTCTTGCCAAAATGAATTTTGCTTGTTTATGTTGAGATTTTAATATTGTCTCTTGACCCCTAATGCTCAGGTTCTTGTGGGTATTAATCAACCATGTATAATGTAACCTTTAGGTAGAAGAAGATGACTGCTCAGAATCTAAAAAAGATGGTGTTTTCTTGAACTTTTATTGATTAGCCCCAAGTAATCCAAGCTAAAGTCCTGTGGGTTTATGTTTAATGGTAATAGCTGATCATGTTTAGCATAATTTTTTATCTGGCTTCCTACTCAGTCATTATACACACAGACTTGAACTCATATTTCATATGTCCAAATACTTAAATGTGCTAAACTGGAGGCAATTATTTCTAGGTAGTTGAACTTTTGAAAGTAGGAAAATTTTTTAAGTGATGATCAGCCACACAATTGTTTTATATGAACTTGTTTTCTTGTGCACTTTTCTGTATGCAAATAAAGCTATAAATGTACTCATTTCAATAAAATGGATTGTCAGAATCTCATGTGTTACCATCAGTTTATTCTAATGTTGGACCCCTGCTTTGTGTTGATGTGCTAGGGTCAAGGTATAAAATATGCCTGTCTAAGATGAGTAAACATTAGTTATAATGCACTTTGTCACCAAGATGAAGAGAAAGTAGAAATCCATGAGATAGGAGAATGAGTAAATTATTGTCTGCTATTTTTGAATGCCTTATTCTCTTCTCTCAGACCTACACATACTTCCTTCCTGGGAGTTTAATGGGAGTCTAGTGTACCAGAACAATCTCAACTGATGTCAGGTATAAAACACATTCAGGAGTGTGAACACTTGACTCACATCTTTTACCCTTTGCTTCCTCTTTTTTTTTTTTTTTTTTAAGGTTTATTTTATTGTTTTGGACAGAGACAAACAGAGACAGAGAAAAGGGAGAGGGCCCAGAGCAGTCTCCATAGTTGTACGTCATCAGTTTTTAATGTAGTTTCACTCCACATGTGGGCACAAGGCTGCTCAGGGCAGGAACCAGGCTGGGGCCTCCTGAGTGGGAGGCATGCCTTCTAGAGCCAGGGGCCTAACTGGGATGCAAGAACTGAGCTGGAGGCCTCCCACATGGAAAACACACCCCAGTTCAGTACATGGGTCCACACGGGCCAGGGTCAAGACTCAGTCCTTGATCCCTGGGGCTGCAAAGGGAGTGTTCAACCCACTAAACCATCCCGACTTCCCCTCTTTACCTCTTCTTGTTCTTGTTTGACCTCACTAACACACAACTGGTACAGACCATTCAGGAAAGCTTCTGTATAAAGATGATCAGACATCTTTAGCATTAGGACACTCTTAAACATGTCCCCCTCTTACAAAAGTTCAAGTCTCTCATTCTTTTCAGGAAGACCTAGATCTGTAAGGAAGATGACCCCAAGAAAGGCCTGTTTGGGTATAGAAGTCTTGGTGTTAAACTTGACTTCTCTAGGAACAAGACAAACTTGGTGTGGGAGGAATGTCACTTACTGTTATGAGATGTTCAGTATTATTGCCTTACCTTTCCCTTTAACTGAAGCATTTAGTTTCTTCCTGACAACAATGAGTAGAATATAAAGAAACAGACTCTACACAAAATCAGCTTCCAGAAAGCCACAGATGGGGAAGGCTGCTGATGAGAACATATTACACAAATTATCTGGCTTATCCAGATGTTCTGCAGTGTATCTAACAAACTGAGCTCTGTGCCCTTTCCATGTGGCTTAATCTGGAAACTTTTGCCAGACGTTAACCCTTGCTCATGTATATGGAGGGAAGGCGTTCACATCAGCACAGTAGAAACTACTGTTGACCAAGCTGAGGAAGGTGCTTACTGAAGTGTCTCAGCAAAGTGGAAACAGACCTCTTCTTTATCATCTCTTTAGTAATACATGCTACTGGCACCTTTATGCCAGGCAGTCAGCTTTTATGATAACCTTACTCCACAAAGAGGGTTTCATTTAGGCATCGGATGTAACCTAAAAGCTGAACTGTAATAGCCAGCATGCCCCCAGATTTCTCACAAAAAGACAATGCAAAGACAGAAGGTGATTTTCTCAAGATAATTTTGCCTTTGTAAAGCGATTTACCATTTACATAACAACTTGATACCATAACCCGGTAAGGTGGGATCTGTTTCTGTTCCATCTTATCTGAGAATGTTTAACATGGCTTCAATCTGCTTCACTTTTTCAGTGAATGGTTTCCATTTTATTTTATAAAATGGAGTGCTGTAGTAAGGACATCTTTTTAGTCCATGATTCGGAACTCCTTCATCAAAGTGTGATCTGTGATGTTTAGAGAGAGCTAAACACAACACGAGTCTGTGCCTCTCCTGTGTTAAAAGCAGGGAGGGCAAAGTGCAGAAGACATAGCCAATTCAGGAGTTCGACCCTGTGATAAGCTGATGTGAGGACTCTGACCCATATTCCTGGAACAGCTTTTCTAGTGAAAGGTAAAAGCTTCCCAAAAGTCCCTGGCAAATATTTAAGCTATTATCTTTGAAGGAGATTGCTAAATAATAAAATGCCTAATTCCTGCTAGGAAATGATTTCACTAACCCCTTCTATTAAAACTAACTGTGACTCATATTCTAAGTTGATACACTGAATGGACACACACAGGCTGTGTATCAGCAGCAGCCCTGTTAACATGTCCTCGTTACAGCAATGCTGATGGACAAGGGCCAGCCATGTGTCTGTCATCTCACCCAATGACTGAGCCTCTCATTTGCTCTTGCTTCTCTGGGCAATTGTATACTTAATTACTAAACCTCTGCAGTGTGCTGAAATCATGAGTGCCTGTCTCCAGGGAGGGGACACTATAGGCTACTCAGTGGCAAGGAAACTGGACTTCTGCAGTGATGAAAGACGAGGTTGTTATAAAGGAAGAAAAAAAATCTCTGGCTCTGAAATACCATGATAAGTTTCCCTCATGATGGTAGTCGTAACGTTTTTTGTCAGTTCTCTTTTCATTTGGTTGACTTCAATTACTATTACTTTACCTTAATTGTAATCTCCACCTGGAGATTTCTTAGAAGTACTTGAAGATTGTTAAGCAGAAAAGTTATACCATAAGCTTTACATTTTTGGAAAACTATCACTTCTAGATATCTTTACTTTCAAGACAAGAACCCAGAGGTTCTGGTAAAAGAACTTCAACAGATACCCTTGCAGATGCCTGGGTCTGAGTGGTGGGCTTAACATAAAAATGGATAAGAAAGAGTTATAGATTGGAAAGAAGACAAAGGACAGCTCTCTGAGGACTATCGGTATTGGTATGATGAACAAGGGAGAGGAGAAAATAAAAAGAAGTAGAAGAACAAGAGAAGCTTTATCAAAACTCAAAGGATTAGAGAGTTCTAAAGTAGAAGAATGGTCAATAGGATCAAATTCTTCTATAGGACAAAGATAAGACCCCAGAATTGTACATCAGGTTTAGCAATAAGGAGATATTCAATGGAATAATGGCATCAAAAGTCAGACTGCAATAGATTGAGTAGAACCATATAGTAAAATAAAAAAGTTGAAACAAACTGAAAAGATTTGGCTAACAAACCTGTTAGCAATGAAAGGAGACAAGAAATCAGAATGTTTTAAAGGTAAAAGATATTTGAGCGTATTCACAAGCTGATGAGAAGGAACCAATCAATCAAAATGGAGAAATTGAGGCTATAAGAGAAAGAATAACTAACATAATAGAATCCTGGAGAGTCACGGTCTAAGAATACAATACTGGATTAGCCTAAGTAAAAGAAGCCTTCCTCTTCTGAGATTTAATTGAGTTCAGAGAAGCTGACATGAAAGGAACCTACAGGAAAACAAAGGTGTTTCTGAGTTTCCTGGTGAAGTAAGAAGTGAAGGAGCCATTAGGGGAAATGAGGAAAGAATCTGACCAAAGGCTAATGCAAAGAAACAGAGATGAGTGTCCACTAGCTTTAGCAAAGCAGTGAAAAACTGATTTCATAAGACTAATCCCAGGATGAGAGTTTGTAGATGTTGGTACAAGGAGTGGAAGAGGTATGAGGGAATTACACTTGTGAGAGTTCACTAATGGGCAGGGAATTCAGACATAGTATTATATAAAAGAGAGATCAGCATGAAGGTATGAATCTGCACGGAAATGAAGAAATCAAAGAGCTGGATGATTCAATAAAGCCAAAGAAAGGGATACTGTGAGTGTGAGAGTGAGGTAGCTAGAAGAATTGGAAACTGTGGTCAGAGAATAGGATATTGATATTTCAAAGGTAAAGCCATTGTGGGTGTTGGTATGAAGCTGGGTAAGAAAGTGGGCTGAATAAAATTAAGATAAATATTGATAGAACAGATGAAATCAAGAAAGAGTGAGTCAGTTTGGTGCCTATAATAATACAGAAATAACTAAAGTAAAGGCTGGCATTAGAGTGGGGTGGGAGATTTAAGACAGTTTCAAAGTCTTCAGTGAATGTAGGCAGTCCGGAGTGTTGATAAACAGAAGAGTAGGAGGTGGCATAGCCAGACTTTGTGAACTTCAAAAGAGAAAGGGGGGCTTTTCTTAAAATGAAGTGCTTTAATGGGCCCTAAGTGGTTTCATGTGATTGTAAACAGATCTGAGCCACAGGAATGCTCATTACTGGAAAGAAATAGCTGGACTTACTGAACTTCACACACAGCTTCAGAACCATGAGATAGAGGCACTCTTTCTCTCCTTTTCCTTTGGAAAATAATTCATCTGAAAATAGTATAATGGAAATGACACAGATCCAGTAGTAAAGAGAACTGGAGTCTGATGCTGCCCCTACTCTTGATTGTATGACTTAGGGAGTGTCATATCCCTCTGTTAGACATCATTTTTCCCATCTGTATTTATTTAGTCATCTATGAATGCCTATAACTCACAATATTTATTGAAGCTTAATATGTGCTAGGCACAATCCTAGATGTCAGGGATGTAGTAGTAAGTAAGACATACCTAAAACCAAGAGGCCTGCAATGGACAGTCATCTCCATGTTCTCCCTTTGATTCTAATGATCCCAGAAAGTGCATGGGTTATAAGTAAAAGCACTACAATTTCATTGTAGCATAGTAAGACCCATGGATTTTTAAGAATACAATTAGAATCAAATATGGAATCAGACAGTGGTTTCCAACTTGAGGTCCCTGAAAACTAAGGAAGTCCATGAACTTACTAGTAAAACCTTTCAAAAAAACTGCTTCTATCACTTTAAAAGAGTTAACTAAAAATTATACTCAAAACATTTATGTTACCTCAGTAAAAATTAAGTGTTTCTGCCAGATGGTCATACACTCTAATACATACATATGCACATTTCTGCCTTAAAAATAGGGGGAATATATTATTATTATGCAATAAATAAAATGTAGTACTGTAAAGTTCCCAAACAAATTAAAACCAAATGGAAATTAAAAAAAAAAAAAGTTTTTCTAAAGGCCCCTGAGTGGTGAAAACTTGGACAACCCTCAGCATAGTGGAAAACCTGAAATTAGTATGAAGACATGGCTTGTACGAATTCCACCTTTACTTCTTTATGTAGAGCGTTGGCTGTATTTCTCAGCTTCATCTGTAAGACCAGACTAAAAACTTACTTCTAGTGGAGTTGAGAGCATTTAGTGAGAAATCTTGTAGTTTCAAGTTAACGTGACATAATTATAACAACCACAGAACTTATGACACTGAGGAAGAGCCTGAGATGTAGAGCCAGACACCATAAGTTCAGATGCTAGTAACTCACAACTCAGAGTGGGTGATGTTGGACAGAAACACTTATGCATTTTATTCTTTGGAAGCCACTAAGTATTTTACAAATAAGAAAATGTTCATTTCACTTCTCTAATCTAGTGCATCATGATGCTTCATTTCCCCTAGGTAAACACAGAAATAAAAACCTCATTTGAAAACATGTCAGCTGTGTGATAGATGTTCAGGGCAAAGAAGAGTTAAAAGCACTACAAAAATGTAAAGTATAGTTATTATGTGATTATTATAATAGTATATTATTATACTTTACTGATCCCATTACTTTGCCACATTATACTCATCATGAAGAATGAAATAAGTACAACTTCTATGGAGTAATTCAACATTCAACCCAGTCAGCTAAGAAAATCCCCTTTTTCCTCCCCTGCAGGGAACCTCCAACCAGAGAGGTGTTTTTTCATTCTCCACTCACTCCTCATGATCAAGTCAATTATTACAAAATCTATCCAAGTAGCATTACATTTAATTAGCATATAACATCATCCTACGCTGCCTGCTGGCATGTGCTTCTAGTAGGTATCCTGGCAGTGTCCGGAGAGGCAATGTAAGAGTCTTCAGCATTGCTCCATTGTATTTGATAGACTTGTATTGTAACTGGATATGGCCTCGTGTCATCAGCTAAGATTCCCAAGTATAATAATGTCTTTTGGGCATAGATTTATTCATTGATGTAGTTACACATTTGAATCACCTTTGACTTGGCAATTCTCCATAACCTACATGTTGACCAAATAAATTATCTACACATTAAGCTCAGGAACCCCTTGAAAGTGATCCCATTAGACATCTCTGTCTCTGCCTACAAAGGAGAAAGAGCGATTAAGGGTGGTGAGACCAGATAATTTTTACTGAAGGCAGGACCTGTACTAGAAAGGTTAAGGTGCTACTGGAAAAATGAGCTCTATATCTGTTACTCCCCAATGTACCCCTGTTTTATTGATTTTGGTATGTATTAATGTTTGAAAACTACCTGTTTATAATTAATGAATACTTATGAAGGCCCTGTAAGTCATATGTCAGCACACTTTTAAAAATCAATGATATATCACATCTCATTTCTTTCTCTTAAAGCAACCTTTCTGAATCTCAATGCCAGCCACATATTTGAATGACTCGGCAAACTTTAAAAAATACTAATACAAGGTCCCCTCCAGATTATTAGAATGAAGTAGGGGTCGACAGACATCAATATTGTTTTCACAGTTCTCCAAGTCATTCTATTGTTCGACTGGTGTTTTAGGGGCAGCTATAACGTCCACATTCTCAGATACTTCCGAAACATCTTAGCCTTTCCACAAGCCCTGGAGAACCTGCAAACGTCAGGGAGCAGGGGCTGGGGGCATCCTTTATCATGGATTGAAGCAAATAGTTTCATCTCAGAATCTATCATGTTGACAGATGTGCTTCTAAGACAAGGAGACCATATCGTCCTAGAGGATAATGTAAACGCCTTAGGGTCTTACCTGAATTCTTCAAAATGACCCACTATGCCTGTAAGGAAAGCCGGGTTGTAAATGCATCAGGCACTTCACCTTTCCCATGTGCAAATAGCCATGCCGCTCGATTTCACATTGCACCATCCCTGTCTGTGCCTCCCTTCTCCGTCAGCACAGTTCTTCACTAATTTTGAGCTTATGCCTCCATGGAAATTGTCCACACACTTCTTTTCCCCCAAATTACACACTCCTCATTCTCTCTCCCAGAGTCTCCCAAGATGGGGACCACTAGGGGTATTTGTTTGTTTGTTTTGCTTTAGTTTTGTTTTTGTTTAAATGCAGCACTACTGCTAATCATAGCCAATTTAGGCTTCACACGCCCATTGCCTGACTATACAGGGTCCAGTAGATGTGATGCCCTTTAAAAAGTATTGATAGTATAATACAAACGAATGTGTTGTCTTAGGAACCTTAGTAATCTTTGTGTTCCAGGTTCCCTGAAGTAAAATGGCCCGTTGACTGATAAGAAAAGTGAGACTGAGAGCAGTGAAGCTGTTATGTTACAGAATTACATGCCTGTGATTTTGTAATAAAAGATTTGGTATAAACTATCAGCTCATGAAAAAAAAGGGGGGGTGTAAGTTCTACCAAAGCGCTGTACTTGTCAATATAATAAAACAGTAGGGCAACAATTAGGAAATGTCTTTCCTTTGGTGGACTTCGCACCCAAGAAGGCAATTCAACAAAAATCCTGATCAAAAACAAACATTTGTTCTGGTCCTCTGACCATTTGCTAATAAATGCCCCACAAGACCAGTCTGACTATTGCACTTGGAGCTGCCTTGTTAGAGCAGATGTCTGCCGGCTGGAGGCTCGTCTTGGCAATATGCGTGTTAGAAATAAGTGTCCTGACAGCTGGGCCCACTCCCAGGTGAGTTGCTCCTCTGTTTGTCTCTGCAATTTCACTGTGGGCTTTGATATTTTAAGTTCTATTTCTTACAAGTAGCAGCAAAGCAGGTAAAAGAAAATTTAATCCTCATTGAGATATATAACCCTAGAATCTAAGCTGAAAAAAAAGGTCAAGAAAAAGGCATGGTGTGTCTTTGAGAGTTGGCTATTTCCAGGGATTTCCTTTAAACAAAGCATTCTAATGTTAAGGCTGAGATAGTCTTTAACTAATTATGAAACAAAGCTGGTTTTTACTAAAGTATGATAAACCTAAGTTTATTTGTGTCTAATGTCTGAGAAGTTTGCAATTAAGAAAATTAATCTTTCCCTCATTCTGCCTCAACTTTTAACTTAACTGTCAAAAACATCACCTTTTTTAACTTAACTATGAAATATATCACCCTTTTGCTCCCACATCAAGCAAAGGTTAATCATTTTAGTTTCTCCTTGACATCCCAAGTTGTGTCCAGATGCACACACTTTTTCTGTACTCAGGTTTAGGGTACTATTTCTTCCATTCACGAGGAATCACTGTAAGGGGACCTGGTAGCCATGCTTCCAGCAAAGACACTTTCTCTCCTTTTGCTCTCATCCTAACTGAAAATACAAAGCTCATGCCAAGCCAATTCAAGAAATAAATCAACCAGACAATTGTGAACAGCAACACTGTACCCAGAGTTGCTGGAGAACACAGAACTGACACAGCATGATCTGATCTGGTAACGGTTTGGGATAACTGGGGGGAAATATCTGCCTAATCACTATCCTGCTGCACAGACATAACCGCAACCTGCATCCAATTCCCCTTCGATCATTCGACTCTTGGTTTAACCAGATCCTGTCTTGGACTCTGACATCCATCTTTGCCTGCCGCTCAGCTGGCCCTTTGCTAATAAGTGCAGTGGTGGTGCCTTTGTGCCTGCGCTGACCTCAGCATGTGGTGTGCTCACAGGGTTGCCTCTTTCGGAATGGGCCACCTGCTCCATCAGGCTTTCCTTCATCCCCTGTAGTCCTCTTCGCACACTATCTAAGGACCATTGCTCCCTTCAGATACTATTTTCATTCACAGGCATCAGGTACAAAGGGTGTTCGGGAAGCTGGTTCCTGAGAGTTGCTTTAGTCCTTTTGTACTTACCCTGACCCTTTCTTAACTTAAAAAAAATAATTGAAACAACCCACCTTCCTGGGCTGTGACACCTGATGACCAAAAATAAGAGACTGGGGAAGGCTTCAGCTGCTTTGAAGTTGTGCACCCTGGGTCCTGGCCCTGCTCAGCTGCTTCAGGGCGGACCAGAGAGCCCCTATGGCTGGCCCCCCAGCTCAGGGTGGAGTTGGACTTGACTTTGTGCTGAGTGGGGTCTGGCTTTGTGCGCTGCCACCATATCTTCATGAGTGTGTCAGGGTTGCCCCGCTCTGCCCTTTGATACAGGATTGAGGTCAAAAGAGAGTGTTCGGATCAATCATGAAGTAAGACACACAGTTCAGCCAAAGGACTCAAGTTTGCCAATAATTATTTAAAATATGGACTTGATCAGAATGGAACATTAGATTTCCCAAATTCAGCTCGAGGTGCCATTCATTACTTATTAACTGACTGTGGAAGCCTGGGCAAGCCACTCCACCTCTCTGTGCCTTCATTCCTTCATCTGTAAGATTGTGTTCATTTATTAGGACCATGGGCTGGGTGGCATTGAAGCACAGACTTTCATTGCCTCATTGTTCTGGAGGCTAGGAGCTCGAAATCAAAGTGTGTGCAGGACCATGCTCCCTCTGAGACTCCAGGGAGGATCTTGCTTGGTTTCTGGTAATGACCAGAAATCCTTAGTACTCCTTGGCTTGCAGCTACGTCATCCCAACCTGTGCCTCTGTCATCACTTGGCCATCTTCGCATCGTCTTTTCTCTGTGCATATCTGTGTGGTTCTAAATTTTCTCTTTTTATAATGTCAGCAGTCATACTGGATTAGGTCCTACCATAATGACTTCATTTTAACTGTAGTTCCTCTGTAAAAACCCTCTTTCCAAATAAGGTCACATTCTGAGGCAAGGGTTAGAACTTCAATATATCTTTTGGGAAGATACAATTCAGCCCTAACAATGACAATGACAGCATCTACCTAATATTTATATTAAGAACTTGGTACATGTGAAATGTTCTTTAAAGTAATAACCTTGGGGATGACGGTAAAGCTCAGTGGTTGAGTGCTTGCTTCCCAATCACAAGGTCTGGGTTCAATTCCTGGCACTGGCCCATGTAAACCCTGTATGCTGAACTGCAACACAACTAGTTAATCACTCAGATGTCTTGGCAACAAAGCTTCTCACCTTCCATGCAGGAGGGAGGCCCATGGTTGGGTTCCTGTCCCTCATGGCCCCACATCCACCTGTGTGGAATGAAACTATATCACAGTTAATGACTAATAATGTAGAAGTATGAAGACCGCTCTATCCCTCCCTCCACCTTCTCTCAAACAATAAAATAATTCTTTTTTTTTTCTTAAGATTTATTTTTATTGTTTTTGAGAAAGAGAGAAAAAGAGAGATACAGAGACAGAGAGAAGGGGGAGGGCCCAGAACAGTTTCCATAGTTGCACATCATTGGTTTTTCCACATAGTTTCATTCCACAGGTGGTCACGAGGCTGCACAGGGCAGGAACTGGGCTGGGGCCTTACCCCAGTGAGAACCAAACTGGGGGCACTCCCCAGTTCAGCATATGGGTCCACACGAGCCTGGCCTGGGATTCGATCCTCGGTCCCTGGGGCTACAAAGTGAGTGCTTAACCCACTGAGCCACCCCAGCTTCCCCTAAAATAATTCTTTAAACAAAATAATACTAATCTTGCTATTACTTTTACTTTGCTATGCTTTCTAGTTTAGGAGTTGAAAGGATGGAGTTACTGCTAATCTTCAGGGAATATCATGTGACTGCAGATATTTCATCTTAAGCCACAGCTACAGGGAGCTATTGCTGTTGGTAAACTGTTGGAGATTTTCAATGACTGTTTGCAAACATGAGTGTGCCTAGGAGAATAGTTCATGAGTGGGACATCATCTCTTATGTTTCTGAAAGTAGAATAGAACTGTTAAAATGCCACTATGTTAATAGAACAATAGCTTATGACGTAGGTCTCAGAGCCAGGTGATCCAAATTTGATTCCAGGGTCCACAGATTACTATGCAACCCAAGTCAAATTCCTTAACCTCTCTAACCCTCTTCTTTTTTTCAATTAATTGTTAAATTTATTGGGGTGACATTGATTGGTAAAAATTATATAGGTTCCAGGTGTGCAATTTCATAGTATTTTGTCTTTGTGTTACATGATATGTTCACCACCTGGAGTCAGCTTCCTTTCCATCACCATATATTTAGCTCTCCCTCACCCTCAGGTAACCACAAAACTACTGATTATGTCCATGAGTTTGTGCTTCTTTGTTACTTTCAGTTTTATATTCCACCTATAAGTGAGGTCATATATCTAACCCTATTCTTCACCTGCAAAAGAGGAATCAAAGTGTGACTCACTGGGAGAAATCCCTGAAATAATAAATGCAATGTACTTAGTGATGGGCCATGTTAAGTGTACTATGAGTATAACTACCACTATCATTTTCTTTTTAATTTGAAAACAACAAAATATTTACATGGGTCAAAGATCAAAAAATATAACACGATATGCATTAAGAAGTTCTTATTTCTCCACTCATACCTTTTCATGAGATTTGTGTTTTTATATGTTAAGTACCTAGAACACTCCTGGCCCCCCACCCCACCTTCTCCTATTTAACCACCTTTATTAGCTTTCTAAGTGTATCCTTATGGTATTCTTTAGATTAGAGCATAGAGCCATAATAAATTTTACTCTGTCCCTTTCTTTTATAAAAGGTATTATATTATATATACTATCTTGTATTTTATTTTGATGTATATTCTCAAGACCTTTCTATATCAATATAGAAGAAACTTACTCATTCTTCTCACAACTGATTAACTTTCTATTATGTAGATATACAGTTCAGATAATCCATCTTTATTGATGACTTTATATTACTTCCAATCTTTTGTGTTCAGTGAATAACCTTATTTATATATCATCCTGCAAGTGGATTCTTTTACTTGAGGATAAGTCTCGGAACATAACTAGGTCATAAGGTCACCATCTTGTGACATCACTGAATTGCCCCATGGCCTCCTGTGGTTTGTATTATCTTACGCTTTCACCAACACTGTATGATAATACAAATAAATGAAAGGATATTCCTTGCTCATGGATTGAAAGAATTAATGTTATTAAAATGTCCTTACTACCTATAGTAATATACATATTTAATGTAATTCCTACTAAAATACTAATGGCATTCTTCTCAGAATTAGAAAAAGTAATCCTAAAATTTATGAAACTACAAAAGACCCTGAATAGCCAATAAAATCCCAAGAAAGAACAAAGTGGGAGGTATCACACAGCCTGATTTTAAACTATACACAAAGCTATAATAAAACAGTCTATTACTGACATAAAAACAGATATAGCAATCAATAGAATAGAGTAGAAAGCCAAGAAATAATTCTTGCTTATATGGTCAATTAATCTATGACAAAGGAGGAAAGAGTATACAATGGGGTAAAGATGGTCTCTTTAATAAATGGTATTGACAAAACAATTTATTAAAGAGACTCTCTTACATCATATACAAAAATAAACTCAAAATGGATTAAAGACAAATATTAGACTTGAAACTTTAAAACTCTTGGAAGAAAACACAGGTAGTAAACTCTTTGACATCGGTCTTAGCAGTATCTTCTTGGCTAAGCCTCTTCATGCACGTGAAACAAAAGAAAAAATAAACAAATGGTATTACATCAAACTAGAAAGTTTGGTAGAGTGAAGAAAATAATCAATAAAACAAAAAGACAACCTACTGACTGGGAAAAGGTAATTGCAAATGATATACCTGATAAAGGGTTAATATCTAAAATATATAAAGACCTCATATAACTGAACACACAAACACACAAAAAACAATTAAATAATGGACAGAGTGCCTGAAATGTCTATTTCTCCCAAGATGATAGATGGCCAAAAGATGTATGAAAAGATGCTCAACATCATTAATCATCAGGGAAATTAAAATTAAAACCACAATGAGATGTCAGCATGGCTCTCATCAATAAATCAACAAAAAACAAGTGCTAGTAAGGATATGGAAAAAAGGGAACCCTTGTACACTGTTAGTGGGACTATAAATTAATGCAGCCACTATAGAAAACAGTATGTAGATATCTCAAAAAAAAACTAAAAATGGAGTTGCCATACGATCCAGCAATTCGACTTCTGGGTATTTATTTAAAGATAACAAAAACAATAATTTGAAAAGATATATGTACCCCTATGTTTATTGCAGCATTACTACTAAGAGCCAATATATGAAAGTAACCTAGACATCCATAAATAGATGAATGGATAAAGAAGATGTGGTATGCATATATTCTAATATATATATATGCAATAGAATATTATTCAGCAATAAAAGAAATGAAGTCTTGCCATTTGTGACAACATGGATGGACCTAGAGGGTATTATGCTAAGTGAAATAAGTCAGACAGAGAAAAGATGAATACCATATGCTTTCATATGTAGAATCAAATACATACATACATACATACATATGTACATACATACATACATAAAACACAAACAGACCCACAGATATAGAGAACAAACTAATGGTTGCCAATGGCGAGAGGGTGAGAAAGTGGAAATAATTTCTTTTTAATTAAAAAAAAAAAAGGAAAGTAAATGCCTATTTCCCACAGCCTCACCAACACTGGCTCTAGGCTAAGTTTTTGATGTATACCAATGTCATAGGTTAAAAAAATATTATATTTGAATAGTTTTACTTTGTCTTTCTCATTCTAAGTCAGGTTGCACATCTTTTTATACGTTTAATGGCCATATGTGCATTTTTATTCGTGAACTGTTCATATCTTTTGTCCATTTTTCTACTGAGTCTCTTATCTTTCACTTATGAATTTCTATGATCACTTCATAAATTAATTCTTTGTCTCTGGTGTTAATTACAAACATTTTCCCCCACTTTGTCATAAATCATTTGGCTGTATATGTGATGTGTTTTTAGTGTATTTATAATTTTCATATTGACTTCATTCTTCACTTTTCAAACAGTTAAGAAGGAGTACTAGACTAGGAGTTGGAAGTTCCAAGAGTGGCTAGGTATGTACCCTTTGGAGAGAAATTGCCTGGGTTTGAATTCTAACTCTGCTGGGTAACGTGAGAAAAATTACTTCCTATCTCTGTGGCTCAGTTTATTACCTTTAAAGTGTGATAATAGATCTGAGGTAAACATTAAGTGAAAGAATGAATATAAAGCCTCACAAGGATTTCTGACATAAACTAAGGACTCACAAATGTTATCAATTATTGTTCAATTTATCTTAATTAAATTTATCACAAAAATCTGGAAAAAAAAAACTAAAAACCTATCAATAGAAAGTTGGGCTTAACTAAGAAATTGAAGGCATCCAAAATGCAGGTTATTCTCCTTTAATTGTATCCACCTGTGTTTTTAATGTCCACATTCAATACGAACAAACAGATATTTATCAACTACTACTGGCTAAGTGTGGTCACTTATTTATTTATTCATTTAATACAGAAAACATAAAATGAGTTTGCAGCATGTGCCCAATGTCTCACTGGGCTTACAGTCTAATAAAGAATGTCAACAGATAAATGGCAATTGCAACTTCACCAAGTTCTCTGAGTGAAGCTCATGATGCTAAGACAGACATGCTCCTGGGAGCCTAACCAGTCCACCGTGCACTGGCTTCCTCCACTTTAGCTTCATCAAGGACTTTGCTCCTTTAATGGTGTCCCCCTCTCCTCTATCATCAATAGCTTCCTTTGTATCAAATCATTCCCATCAGTATGTAAACGTGTTGTAACATTTTCTTTAAATGTTGCCTTTGTTCTCAGCCTTATTCTAGACACACCCATTTACATCTAGCCTCTTGGTGTAAAACATTGCTTATATTTTGACAACTCTCAAGTTTATATCTGTGAAACACTTCTTCACTGAGCCTGTTGTCTAATGACTTAGTCAACATCTCCTGAAAATCTAATAGGCATCCCAAGCTTAATGTTTCCAAAATATACCTACTGATTTCTCCATTTATTCTCACCCAACACGCACCACTGTTCACCAAGTTACTCACATAATAACTTGGGAATCATACTTGACTCCTCCATTTGTATCACTTCTACATGTAATCCCTGTAGCAAATCTTGTTGGTGTGACCTTTAAAATATATCCCAAATTGGCCCATTTCTCTCTACATTCACTGTGACTACCCTAACCTAAACCTACTCAGTTGGTAATTAGCTCTCCATCTGGCAAGCAGAGAAATCTTTTGAAAATGCAAGTCTGAGTGTTACTACTGCCTTCATATTCTCTAAGGATTTCCAACAAACTAGGACGCAAATGCAAACTCCTCACCATATCCTACAAGGCATGAGCTGCACAGGCCTGTCTCTCCAGGAACCACCTTCATTATCCCTGGTGCTTACTCTGCTCTGTCCCCTTTGCTGTGCCTCCAATATGCCACCTAAGGGCCTTTGTACTTCTTTTTCCCTAGCTTAGAACACTTTTTTTCAGATCCTCACATAGCTACCCTCTGATTTCATTCAGGTACTTAATCAAACATCACTTCCTGTTCTAGTCATCTTTTGCTGTGTAAAGCATAGCAAAACAATGCCCATTATTTATTTGGTCCACGAAGGTTGACTAGGCTAAATGGAACAATTGTCATGTGGGTGAAGTCGGATGGTGGCTGGAGCTTGGGTTATTATGATAGCTTTTTCACTCATGTGTCTTTCAGCTTGGCTGGGAAGACCCAAACAGTTGGACCCTGAATAACTGGTTCTCTTTAGAAATCTCTTCTCTCTCATCGCGTCCCGCACAAGAGCCGCGGGATGCAAGAAGGGCAACACAGGGTTAAGAAAGACAGTAGCCAAGAATAGATTGAAAGTAAGGCCAAGGGACTGAGCCTCAAGGATTGAGCCCCAGATCGGGCCAATGCATAGCTTTTATTAGCTATTGTATAAGGAAGTTAAACTTTAATCTCAAGGTCTGTGAACTCTGTGCCTGGCAACTGTTTTCCCAAAAGTCCCCATTGTATTCCAACATGTACTACGCCTTCATACACATGCACAGTCTCAGTGGATGGAGTCATTGTTTAGAAAACATCCAACAAGGGAGAGCAATTGATATCATTCCACTGGGTCTCAGCTGTCCGAGACACCTCCTTCAAAGAAGCCTTACTGAAATCATTCCTTTGCATCTCAGCCTTCCAAGACACTTCCTTGTGATGTCATGAGATTGGCAGAGGGGAGCAAACAGTTTTACAGCTGCAAGGCAACTCTCTCTCTCTCTCAATCTGTGTGTGTGTGTGTGTGTGTGTGTGTGTGTGTGTGTGTGTGTGTGTGCGCGCGCGCATACACATGCCCATGTGTACACAATCTCCATATGGTGGTCTCCGGGAAGTCAACCTCATTCGGCAACCTCCAGAGCGAGTGTCCTTTTATAAACCTGCAGGACGTGGATAGCCTTTCTAATCGAGCCTTAAGAGTCTTATAGGTCTACTCCCACTGCTTTCTCTTCATCAAGGCAGTAACAAAAGGCCTTGTCAGCAGCAAGAGGCAAGCATGTAGACCTCATCTTTCAGGGGTAATGTCCAAGAATTTGTGAACACGTTTGTAAAGCCCCACACCTCCTCTGAGAGGGTTCTCCCATTACCCTACGTAGAAAACCTCCCTCCCCTTTCCCAGTCCTATGTCATTCCTTGTCCTCTGCCCCTGCTTGATTTTCCTTCATAATTTAGATGTCTTAATTGATACTGCATGCTATATTTCCTGGGATACTCATTTATTGTATCTCACCAACTAGAATCTAGGTTCCATGATGGTAAGGACTCTGTCTTATGGCCCCAGCCATTAGAGTGACTCATGGCACAGAGTAGACCCTCCATAAAGGTTGTTGAATGTTGGCTCTTCATTGAGACTTGAGAAATCAGGAAAGGTCCCAAGAAGAATGAGTGTTGGACACTGCTGTTATAGTTTTTGTCTTGTTAAATTGCATGAGCTAAATAAACCAGAAGATCCATGGGTCAAGAATGCTATCCCAATTGTCTTATATTTCTCCACTCAAAGGAGCCACATTCCAACAAATATATGGTGATGGAAAGAGAACTGACTCTGGATGATGAGCACTTAATGCAACACATAGACAATGTAATGTAGAATTGTACACCTGGAACCTATGTAATTTTTGCCAACCAATGTCACCCCAATAAATTTAACAATTATAAAAAAGAAGCCACATTGTCTAATTTAGTGACAAAAAGATTTCTTCTTATAGCAGGTGTTTTCCTGCCCAAACCAACCACAAAGCATCCTGGAGTGTGAACTGTTTCTGAAGGTTTTCTTTTTCTGAAGCCAGAAACTTCGTAGCAGGGAGATTGAACTCAGTACCTCAATGGTACTTCATTTACTACATTTCTGACCCAGAGGTATACTTCCTAATATACTGATGTACATCACTTTGATGTAAGTGACTTTCAAGCTGAGTCTGAAACACTTGGTGATAGGTTTTTACTTGACAAACACATGTCTTCTAAGACCCCAGAAAGTGCTGTAATTACGAGTACTTCTCCACTCAGTCTAGCATCTCAGCAGGAGAAAAGGCAGACAGTGAGTGTTGTATGTACACTGGTATTGAACAAAAGATTATCTGTCTAGTGAGTTTGAGGGGTTGGGGAGGGTGTGTTTGGCTCCAAAGGGGCTATATAAAATCATTCATCTTTTTTCTTAATATTTATGTAGTATAATGCATTCCTTTTGCTTAATCTCTTATTTCCTTCTAATAATTCCTGGAAGTAAAGGCAAAACAGCCAGGTATTCATACAGTTTTCAGTTTATTTTTGCATAATTTGACATCATTTAGGTATAAGATTAAAATACATTCAGGCAAGAACAATGTTGTCCAACTGATGTGCTTTACCTGTCTAAAAATTGTGAGACTCATATCCAGAAATAATTAAGCTGTGATCTTTTAGATTTTTTTTAATGCATCAAAGTAGCCTTTATTCATTTAATTTTCCTTTCAACTTATAAATGCTATTATAATTCTAAAGAGAATAGATTTCGATGAAAATTTTTATTATGAAGATAAGATCTAAGACAGATAATTACAAGCTAGCTTACATTTTCTTGTAAAAATAATAACAAAAATTTATTAGAAAGTGAAAATCTGAAAAGTTATCTGAAATCTGAAAATGTTAAGCAGTTTCCCCTGCATCTTAATTTAGATGACTTTTGCTGACTCACTATTGCATATATGGGTAAAGAGAGTATTTTTCTATTTTCATTAATAATGGAGTATGTCCTTCAGAGCTTAGCATGGTCTTTAAAAATCGTCTGAAGCTTTAGGCTCAGTACAATGTTCCCTTTGACCTTCAGTCTGCCACTAAAGAATGCCTTCTGAGGATCAAGCTTGCCCAGGACTACAGCTATGAAATCGTCATCTGAAAGTATGCTTGTTGCATCAGCAGAACCTTTTGCAGGGCCTTGATACACTTTTCCAATACCATTTTTTTAGCTCAATAGTCCACTTAGCTGCAGTATTTCCACCCTTAGTGATATGCCACTCAAATACAGCATTTACTTTCTTTACCACATCATGCCCAACATCCTGTAGACAGCGACCTATTTCCTCAAATACAAGAGTACTCTGAAGCTCCTCACCCTCAGAGGGTGTCTTGTCTAAAATGTTAGATATTGGCATAAGATCCACATGTGCCTTTGAAATGACAGCATCTCCCGTTCCTTGGATCTTGGTTTGGAAATGGATTCTATTTCCTTCCTTCCACATCTCAGTTTGATAGAGTGAGTTTGGAGGGAAAAAGGGGCAGCATATGGGCAGGGCAAAATTGCTGTGAACTAGGAGTGCAGACATGTAGATTTCAAATCAAGTTTTGCCACTAACTGTCTAACTTTCAATAATAGTGTAATTTACAGCTTTTAGTTTCTCATCTGTTAAAAAAAAAAACTAAAAATACCAAAAAAAAAAATTTGCCCACCAGTGGTATAAAGGTTTAATGAGAAAAATGAGCTTTGAAAATTATCTAAATACAATTAGTAGACAAATATTAAAGAAGTTATCAAAAATATTTATTGAGTATTATGGACTGAATTGTGTCCCCCTCATGCCCCCCCCCCCCCCCCCAATTCAGAATGTGACAGTATTTGGAGACAGGGTCTTTAAGAGGGAATTAAGTTAAAAAGGGTTTCTTAGGGTGGGCTCTAATTCAATATGACTGGTGTGGATAAGAAGAGTAAATCTGAACACAGATATATACAAAGGAAAGACCATGTGAAGATATAGGAAAAATATAGTCATCTACAAGCCAAGGAGAAAGGCCCCAGAAAAAATTAACTCTGTACACACTTTGATCTCAGACTTCTAGACTTCTTTTTTTTTTTTTTTTTTTTTTA
>PVKE010022512.1:0-25472 GCA_004027555.1 Craseonycteris thonglongyai | reverse complement strand
CTGGGGGTTTGCCTATCAGATGGGCTTCTCTTTATTTTTTCTTTTGGACTCAGTTGTGGGAGAAGGAGATTTTGGGAGAGGGTTGGGGGAAGCAGACAGCTTCTGTGTCCTGGGGCACTTCAGGTTGCTGTCTTAGCTGTTAGATAGCAGGGTAGTAAAGTTGTGGCCAGGGGTGGGGGCATGTGAGTAGGAGCTAGGGTGGGCCTGAGACACAATAGCAGATTCCTCTTTCAGCAGGGGGGCTGGTGGTTTAGTGCGGGCAGGGTGGCAGGGCACAGGAGCTCTTGTCTTTCTCTCCTCGCCTGGCTGCCCCTCCTTCAATTGTATCTGTAAGCCACGCCCGCAGGGCAGCACTTGGATGGGCTGGGGCTTGGCAGAGGCCCCGGTCGGCCGCACAGTCTTGCGCACCGGCAATGACACTGCGGAGACTCTGCCGGCAGCCCAGTTGCACTCGCGGTCCACAACGCCCCAGAGGCCTGGTGTGCGGGACGCCGAAAGCCGGTCCCGCACGCAGGCAGCGGCGCTGCAGCGTCCTGGCGAGCAGGGTGCCAAAAGCCCTGTAGCGCACCGGCGAGTAGACAGCGGCGCCGCGGCAGCCCGGTGGGCGGGGCACCGAAAGCCTGGGTGCGCACACGCAGCGATGCGCCACCGCCCAGTGGGCGGGGCGCCGAAAGCCTAGCCACGCACTTGCGCGCAGGCAGTGGCGCCACAGCGGCCTGGTGAGCGGGGCACCAAAAGCCCAACTGCGCGCTGGCAAGCAAGCTGCGGTGTCGCGGAGGCCCGGTGGGCGGGGCGCCAAAGCCCTGTGCACACAGGTCGCAGCTCGGGCGGCAGCCACTCCACGCTCTCAGCTCTGCCGAGACCGCCGGATTCACTCCAAGCACGTCCAATGCAGCTATGCCCACTCAAGCCCCAGCCCTCACTCCAAGAGCCCTGTCCTCAGAAGGCGCTCCCTCACAGTCAATCTCCTCCGTAAATCAGGGGTGCTGAGCTGTTGTGGGCTGGTGCCCTGCTCTCACCCCGACCGCCGGGAAGTGCCGCCGCCCTGCTCCACAGTCCCTGTTCCACTTTAGGCTCTGTGATCTGATTAGGGCACTGTGTGCTGTCCCTTGAGTTCGGATGTTAAATTGTCCACAGTCTGTGGGAATTCCACGCTCCCAAGGTCTCGGCTTCCAGCCCGCCCTCGATCCAGCTCCACTTTGACTGTAGTCCCCCAACCCCCCTTTGTTTTTGCCAGCCCCAGGCCGCGCTCCGAGTCTCTGTCCCCGAACCTCTGCTTCCCTTTTCCTCTCCTGCTCTCCCCTTTTTTCTCTAACCTTTGTGTGTTGTTCCGCGTTGTCTGGTTCTCTTAGTTGAGGTTTCTTCTCAGGTTTTCCCCTGTGGATTCCCCTCTGTTCACAAGGCCCTTCCCAGGCGGTTATCGGCGTTCTCCTCTCATGCCGCCATCTTGGATCTCCTCTCACAAGGTATTTTTGACACCTAGTATTGATGCATGTGTGGGAACACAGAAAGACACGATTATATGCCTTACCTTAAGGATCATAGAGTTTCAAAAAGTAACAAGTTCATAATATAAAAAAACAATAATAGTGAATAGTTTATTATTAGCTACCAAAATATATGGTAAATAATTTATTTACTAAAGAGGATCGTAGTAGTGAGAACTTAGAACAGTTTAAAATAGTCAAGGAAAAAGTTGTGGCTTTATTTAGCTCTTTAGAAGCAAGAACAAGGGGAAGCCAGGATGGCTCAGTGGGTTAAGTGCTCACTTTGCAGCGCTGGGGACCAAGGATCAAATCCCGGCCCCAGCCTGTGTGGACCCATATGCTGAACTGGGGAGTTCCCCCAGTAGTTCGGTTCTCTCTCTGTGTCTCTCTCTGTATCTCTCTCTCTCTCTCTCTCTCTCTCTCTCTCTCTGTCAAAAACAATTAAAAAAATTAAAAAAAAAAAAAAAGAACAAAACCATGTCACAACTGATGATCTACGGATACTGCTCTGGGCCTTCCCCCTTCTCTCTCTCACCTTCTGCAAACAGTAAAATAAATCTTTTTTAAAAAGTAAATAAGGGAAAGCCGGGACGGCTCAGCGGGTTGTGCGCTCGCTTTGAGGCCACGAGGACCGAGGATCGAATCCCGGCTCCGGCCCAGGCAGGACCCACATGCTGAACTGGGGAGCTCCCACAGTTCAGTTCTCTAGCTGTCTCTGTCTCTGTCTCTCTCTCTCTCTGTCAAAAGTAAAACAGAAATAAATATGCACTGAAAATAAAATAATTACTCTCTATAAATATAAAAAGATATAAAAAAAAAAAAAAAAAAAGTAAATAAATAAATGCAAGAACAGATTGACTATTCCAATCAGCATATGTATCATACTTTATGTGTCATACTTTATAAAGTATCTTTTTTATATCCTCATTGATTATAACTGGAAGCTTATACCATTAGACTCCCTTTACTTATTTTTCCCATCACCCTGACCCTCACTTCTGGTAACCACCAATCTTTTTGCTGTATTGGTGAGCTTGGTTTTTGTTATTGTTGTTTTAAGTTACACACATAAGTGAGAATATATAGTATTTATCTTTTTTCTGTCTGATTTATTTTACTTAGCATAATGCCTTCAAGGTCCATCCATGTTGTCAGAAATGGCAAGATTTACCTTTTTTGTGGCTGAATAATATTCCATTATATATGTGTAACACATTTTCTTTATTCATTCATCCACTGATGGACATTTAAGTTGCTACTATTTTTTGGCTCTTTTAATTAGTTCTACATGTCTTGGCTATTGTAAATAATGCTACATATATTTTTTCAAATTAGCATTTTATTATTTTTTTTGATAAATACCCAGAAGGGAATTGCTGGGTATCATATAGTAGTTTAATTTTTAATTTTTTTAAGAACCTCTATTCTTATTTCTATAGTGCCTGAACCAATCCCATTCCTACTAACAGTGTACAAAGTTTCCCTATACTCCACATCCTTGCCAACAATTTCTATTTTTTGTGTTTTTGGTAATAGCCATTCTAAAAGTTGTGAGGTGATACTGTGTTGTTGTTCTGATTGCATTTCTCTGATGATTAGTGATATTGAGCATCGTTTCATGTACCTGTTGGCCATATGTGTATCTTCTTTGAAAATATCTGTTCAAATCCTCTACCCATTTTTAAAGTCAGGTTGTTTAGTTTTTTGTTTGTTTATTTTTGCTATTGAGTTGTATCAGTTCTTTATATATTTTGGATATTAACCCTTACCAGATTTATGATTTGCAAATATCTTCTCCCATTCATCTTTTTATTTTGTTCATCTCTTCTTGGCCTTTTGGTTAAGAACAAGTGTAGTATCTTTATATTTTGCTGGTAATTTTATTTGCTATATACAGCGTTTTAGTTTCCTGTATTCCCACTTGTTTATTTTTGCTTTTGTTGCCTTTGCGTTTAGATTCAGATTCAAAAATTAATTTCCAAGACCAATGTTGAGTAATTAATATCTTAATTCAAAAAGTAATGGAGGAGAGGAAAAGAAATAAGCTATTTAAAAGACATAAATTTACAAAGAAATACTTTGGTCTAAAGGGTAATATAACAGAATAAATTTTTACAGCATGCTTTCTAAATCACATGCTTATGAATTTCTTTGTACCAGAAATACCTCAGACAAACATGGCATGCCTGTCTTTCAAATTCTATGAAATATCTGTGATGGAAAAAAGTGACAGGAGGGAAGTTTTATGTATGCCTAATATGAATGAAATACTCTTAAATAATTTTCTTTTTAAAAATAGGAGAAAAAATTTACAAATGGCTACTACCTGGATTGGAACTTTTGTTTCAAGAAGTAGTGTATTTTAATACCTTTTTAGTGAGGTAACAATCTGACAGGCCAATTGAGATTCAATTAGTTACACTGATTAAAAAACAAATAATGGGAAGCCAGGATGGCTCAGCGGGTTAAACGCTCGCTTTGAAGCCCCGAGGACCGAGGATCAAATCCCAGCTCTGGCCCAGGAGGACCCACATGCAGAACTGGGGTGTTCCCACCACTCAGTTCTCTCTCTGTCTCTGTCTCTATCTCTGTATCTCTCTCTCTTTCTGTCAAAAAAAATAATAAAAACAAAACAAAACAAAAAATAAATAAGTAGTTTCTCTGATATAATGATTTTATTTCCTATAGCAGAATTACTACAGGTTCTTTATTGTTGAAGTATCAGTTGTTTCATTTTTCTCTTTGGTGTCCATAAACATACTGCTTGACATCCCAGCATGAAAACCTATTCAATAATTGTTTCTTTTACTTTCAGTGTTTCTAGCTAATATAACTTAGATGAAACTGAGAGACTATATATGTCATATGAGTTCTGACAATTAAGTTCATGAACTTGCCACTGTGTGCTTACATTGGCAGCACTGTACAAACAACTCAGTAAGGTTTCATAACCTTGGTCTATCAGTGTCTCACAGCTGTGTTCCTGTCAACCTGTGTCAGTGGCTTGCTGAGTGATGCTCATTATTGTTGTTGCATGTACTTGTGTGCTGTCATGAGAATGTCAGAGCTTGAGTTTGCCAAGACCTTTTGGAGAGGCAAGATGATGTTTTGGGCCATGTTATCACTGGTGATGAAACATGGGTGTACCAATATGACCCTAAAACAGCACGCTAGAGTGCACAATAGAAGTCAGCCAATTCTCCACAACCAAAAACATTCCTTCAGTCCAAATCAAGAGTCAAAATGATGTTGCCAAACTTTTTTGATATCAGAGTGATCGTTTATTAAGAATTTGTACCAATTGGATAGTCAATCAAGCTGACTATTTGGAAGTGCTGAAAAGGCTTGATAAAAAAGTTATATGAAAACAACATGAACATTTCACCAACAACTCATGGCTCTTGCATCATGATAATGCACTGGTTCACATGGTGTCTGTGAGGGGATTTTTAGTGAGTAAACAAATAGCTGTATTGGAACACCCTCCCTACTCCTCTGATCTGGCCTCCAATGACTTTTTTCTTTACGTGAAGATAAAGTATATATTGAAAGGACAACATTTGAATGACATTCAGAATAAGACATTTGGATGATGGTGGCTCTGATGGCCATTCCAGAAAAAGAGCTTTAAAATTGCTTTTAAAACTAAATTACTTTTAAAATTGCTCTGGCATTTGGTGCATAGCTTCCCAAGGGGAGTAATTTGAAGGTGATCATAGTGATATTCAGCAATGAGGTTTGTAGCACTTTTCCAATAATGAGTTCACAAACTTAATTGTCAGGCCACATATGTACCCCATCTTCTTTATTTAATTGCTTATTGATGGACAACTTAGGTTGCTTCCATACCTTGGCTATTGTAAATAGTGCAGCAGGGAACACAGGGGTGCATATATCTTTTCAAATTATTGTTCTGAATTTTCGAGGGAGTAAGTAGCCTGAAGTGGAATAGCTTGGTCATAAGGTACTTCTATTTTTAACTTTTTGAGAAACTTGCAAACTATTTTCCACAGTAGCTAACCAATTTGCAAATTCCCCAACAGTGCACAAGGGTTACCTTTTCTCCACATTCTTACCAACACTTGGTTTTTGATTCATTGGTGATAAGGGAAGAGCATACCGGTACATTTTGAGGTAATATAGATTTAAATTCTAATTCTGGTTTTTTTCTTTCTCATTTATAAAAGTGAGGGTGAAAATATCTTTTTACATTGTCAGGATCAAAAAAATAAAAAACAGCCTAAGATAAATCCTGCACACAGGAGATGCTTAATAAATGATGATGGTTTTATTTGTTGTTGCTGCTGCTACTGCATTAAGAAAAGGATAAAAAGGTAGCTCTATTTCTATTTTTTTTAAGATTTATTTTATTGTTTTTGACAGAGACAGAGAGAGACTGAGACAGAGAGAAGAGGGAGGGCCCAGAGCAGTCTCCATGGTTGAACTTCATCAGTGTTTGACATGATTTTGTTCCACACAGGTGGGTGGGGGCCACACAGGGTGGGAACTGAGCTGGGGGCCTCCAGCATGGGAGGCACGCCCCTTCAAACTAGGGGGCAAGAACCGAACTGGGTGCCTCCTGCATGGGAAGCACACTGCAGTCCAGCATATGGGTTTGCATGGGCCGGGGCCAGGATTTGATCCTCAGTCCCCAGGGTTACAAAGCAAGTGCTTAACCCATTGAGCCATCCCGACTTCCCCTTCTATTTCTATTTTTGTTCAAGTTTCTCATAAATATTATTAACTCAGATACTGTCTAGGATATTATGTTGGAAGTTCTCCAACTCCTCTCCTGGCTTCAATGATTCATTAGAAGCTTATAGGACTCAGCACATAGTCATACTCATAACTAAGATATATTGCAGTGAAATGATACAAAGGAAATTTAGCAAAGGGAAAAGACACATGGAGTGAAGTCTGGAAGAACCCAGCACAGCTTGCCAGAGTCTTATCCCACAGGGATCATACAGAATTCACTTAATACTCCCAACAATGAGTTGCAACAAACCTGTGAAATATTGTGGATCAGAAAAGCTCATTAGAGACTCAATGCCCATGGTTTTCATTGGGAGATGGTCACATAGGCAGTTTCTGCCTAACACATACCAAAATTCTTGTCTCTCAGAAGGAACACAGGTGTTCAGCATAAACCATAGTTTCCACAAATAGCTTAGGCCCTCTGCTAAGAAGCACTCATCATCTTTTCCAGAAATGGTGGGGACTCTTTCAAAATCCAAGTTCCCAGATGCCAGCAAAGAGTCATTTTAATAATAACAATCCTTGTCAGCAGGCCGTTGTGAGGAGAGCCAGCTCAGGCCTACTGTGTTAACTCTTTTCTGCACAGATGTGCTGATGCAATGTTCACCAGAGGCAGTATTTGTGAAACATATAATATCTTTCAAGTATACAATGATTTAACAAACAAATAAGTCATGAAAAACTAAATTAATATCCCTCTAGACTAGAGAGCATTTCAGACACTTAAAGATGTAGACTCATTGAATTGTCTATAGGAAATCTGAAAGTAGATTTGTTCATCTTAGTCTTAAAATTCACAGCCACTCAAAATTAGAACTGCTCTCTGCCTTCCCTCTCTCCAAATTCTAGCTTGATTATATCTGGTTGTCCCGTAATTATACCAACATATGTGGCCTTTATGGCAGTAGTTAGCAAATCAGTTGGTGATGGTCTTGTGGTCCTAATTACTAATAGATGAGACAATTGTTTTCAATGTGTGTTGGAGGATTCCATTAGAAGAGAGGGTCACATAATATCACACTCAAGGTTTTTGCTTAGAAATTTCCAGTGGGCATGCATCTTAAATTATAACAACAAGTAAGCCTATTTGTCTAGACTTGATACCCTGGGTAGCTTAAAAATAGTTGAGTTGCAGTCTTGGCTTCACTTTGAATAAATAAATGCCTTCTAAAATTTTGCATACTTTGGTAGAACTCTCCCATTATTGTTCACTTCCTAAGTAAGGAGTCAGAATATTTATATCCTCATAAAATGAGAATTTATAAATTGTTCTTGGCAATGTTAACATATATCTTGATTGAAACTTCCACATTGTTAAGGACTCCAATGGTCTTCTCGTGCTCTGGCATGAAAGCTTCATGGTGCTGTATAGAGAATCTAGGTATATTTGTACAGGTCTACCACACGTTCACATACCCTGAGTTAAGTAATGAGAAGATAATGTGACCAACATGGTAGTAGACCAGGCACTTCGCTAACCTTCTTAGAGAAAGTCAGCATTATGTGGAAACTAAGAACTCACATGGACTTTTTGTGAAATTGTTCCACCTTCTCAGGGATGACATCAGTAAGCTTCAGCATTTTCAGTACAATGTTATTATAATTATCCTCAGCACAGTATGTGTTTAAGGATCTATTCTCCACCCAAAGGGAGCTTTCTTTGTACCTGTACGGTACTTGTAAGACTACTAACTTATCTAGCATATTTTACAATGTACCAAAACCTGAACTGAGGTCTCTAAAAGTAATTATAAGTAAGTAATATCATACATAATCTGGAAGGCACAGAATGAAACCAAGAATAGGCCAATCACTTAGTGATGCCATAACTATATTAGATAGATAGTCACAACTAGGAGGGTTAACTAATACAAGAGATTACAATGCAAGAAAGAAATGAGTAATGTACCCAGCATAATTTTACTGTGGTAAATAATATTAATATTTGAGTTCAAAATGGGTCGTAAAATAGCAGAGACTACTCGCAACATCAACAATGCATTTGGCTCAGGTACTGCTGATGAATGTACAGTGCAGTGGGGGTTTTAGAAGTTTTGCAAAGTTGTCAAGAGCCTTGAAGATGAGGAATGTAGTGGCTGGCCATCAGAAGTTGACAATGACTAACTGAGAGCAATCATCAAAGCTGACCCTCTTACAACTACATGAGAAGTTGCCGAAGAATTCAACGTCAACCTTTGTATGGTTGTTTGGCATTTGAAGCAAATCAGAAAGGTTAAAAAGCTCAATAAGTGGGTGCCTCATGAGCTGACTGAAAATCCAAAACATAGCCATTTTGAAGTGTCTTCTCTTATACTACACAACAAACCATTTCTCGATTGAATTGTGATATGCAACAAAAAGTGAATTTTACATGACAACTGCGATGACCAACACAGTGGTTGGACTCAGAGGAAGCTCCTAAGTACTTCTCAATGCCAGACTTGCACCAAAAAAGGTCATGGTCCCTGTTTGTTGGTCTGCTGCCAGTCTGATCCACTACAGCTTTCTGAATCTTGGCAAAACCATTCCATCTGGGAAAAATGCTCAGCAAATTGCTAAGATGCACTGAAATCTGCAATGCCTGCAACCAGCATTGGTCAACAGAAAGGGACCAGTTTTTCTCCATGACAACACCCGACTACACATCACACAACCAAAAGTTGAACAAATCAGGCTCGAAATTTTGCTTCATCTATCATCTATCATATTCACCTGACCTCTCCAACCAACTACCACTTCTTCAAGTACCTTCTTCCTCTCTCATCTTCACTTTTTCGTAACTTAAACCAGACACATAAAAGTTATCACATTTCTATATAAACCTTTATAATTTCAATATTTTAACTAGGAATCCAGCACTTACTGGTAATTTGTATTATGCATTCATTCTACAGATATTTACTGGGTACCTGCCCTTTGCCAAATATGATGTTAGGTAATGAGATAAGCATTGAGATGAACATCAAGATGAACAGAATATAAACCCTACTCTCAAAGAGTTCATACAAATTTAGAAAAGTATTTTTTAATTAATAAACATAAAAATTAATAAAAGTATTTTAATTAATTAATCTCACAAAAATGAAATTAAAGAAAACAATAAAGAAAGATCTGTGAGATGTTGCAAAGTCTGCCTTCTATAGTTGTTATCAGGAAATTGTTTCTTTAATGATATAAGTATCCAGAATGCTAAATACACGTTTCTCACTATGAAATAAAAGTATTTCAATTTTTTTTAATTTGCATCTCTTTCTCACCTATACAAGAGATTTTAAATACCCTTAAATACCTGAGTGCTTTTCATCTATCTTATGGTTAAATTATAGAATTTTAGAAGTAGATAGTATAAGAGGGATCATCTAGTTCTAGTTCATCCTTCTTGAGTTTTAGAATTGAGAAGATGAGACTCAAACTGGTTTCATGACTTTGTTCAGAATTGAAGATCTAAACTGGAACTTTGGGATGCTGGAATGTCTCAGAGGGTTGAGCTCTTGCTTTGCAGCCCCGGGGTCCGAGGATCAAATCAATGGCCCCAGCCTGTGTGGACCCATATGCTGAACTGGGGTGTTACCCTAGTTTAGTTCTTGCCAGGACCCATGTGGGAGGTGCCTGGCACAGTTTATGCCCTGTGCAGCCCCACATCCACCTGCAGAGTGAAACTACCGGTATATCAAAAACTAGTGATATATAACTATGGAGACTGCTCTGGACCCTCCTCTCTCTCTCTCTCTCTCTCTCTCTCTCTCTCTCTCTCTCTCTCTCTTTCTCTCTCTCTCTGTCAAAAAACAATAAAAATAAACCTTTAAAGTGAAACTTATGTCTATAGACTAGTAATCCATCAAAACTATATTGATATTTTCCTCATTTTTAAGTACAGAGATATTGGTGGAAGAGGGAATTTGGGGGAGGTATTACACAATAGATCTTCTGATTTTAATTTTGTCTTTAGAGTCCACAAAAATGCTCAATACCTATGAGATCTATGTAAAAGGAATACAGAACTAATTTAATGCTTTATATGTGGACAAAAAAATGTGCTGATTGTAAGCACATACTCTTCTCTGTGAATGATCCTGTTAGTTATTAAGAATGTTAGGAAGAACTTGCAATTCAAATGTTTTGCAACACAAGTGTCATAGCAGGAGAGTTTTTCTTATTTCTCATCCAACTTACTTTTTTTTTTTTTACTAATAGCAGAAGAAGTTCAACCAAGATAGGTGATGGCCCTATGCTGATATTTACTTTATCACCTTTGACTTATTGCCAGGAGATTCTTCCCAAAGAACTGAATATGTGAAAAATGTTGCCAGGCAGTTTAGTGCAAGGAGAGCAGCACCATTGCCTTTCTATTCTCAAGTTTCCCAAACATACTCGTAGGTGTGAGTAAAAGCATCTGTTGAATAGACAGTCCAGGCATATTCTTTTGATCACTGCCAGACCTTCCTGAAGCAAAAATGTATTCTGAACTTTTAGTTTATGATTAAATGTATGATTCAAGAGACTATGAGTCAAATAGTTGTTAGGGAAATGTCAAAGACAGAAATCCCTATTAGGATACTTAGCAGACAATTCAGTTATATCTTTTAGGAAACTTATATATTCAAATGTCAGGACTCTGAAGTGGAGGGATTGTGATGTCAAAATAAACTTGTCCAATCTGGAACCTCTATAATAATGAAATGTTTGTCTATATTCTAAATTTATCTGCCTATATAAAATATTCCATATTGTTCATTAATGGCTGGCATGTATTATATTCTCAAGTAATGTTTATAGACTGAATAATAAATTTCCTTTATGGCATTTCTATACTTTTTAAAGTGTTAGTGAATGCAAGCTTTATGTATAATTGTCTTTTTCTTTTTTAGTTAGTCACCAGTGTTTAGCTGCAATTTTCAAAAACTTTAAATTAATAAGGTTAATTAGGCACAATCTTAGTTTCAAGGACTTGATAGATAGTACAGGTGAAGATAATCATCTTCATTTACTTATACTCCTACTTCATTTGGTTTATTTGAATTCCTTAGGCACTAGATATTGGTATAATAAAATTGTCTACATATAAGCTCATCTCAGTTAATGAAAGATAAACAGGCTTAAAGAAAAATTTGTAAAACAGGTCAAATATTCCAGAAAACAAATTATAATAAGCTCTAAATTTTGCTTCCATAATGTCCTCAGTTTTTGGTGAGTTCCAGTAACTTTTATCCCCAGCCTATCAAGAAAAGATTTATCACTCAGTACAAAGGGAAAAAGATTAATATCTTACTCCAGATGCTATCTCAGAGTGTCTCCCTGAGGTTGCATTTGGGATATAGCCCAAATATTATCTTTTTGTACTTTGGACCTGGGTGGGAGCCAATCTCTAGAAACCACATATATGCAAGGAACAATTTCTTCCCTTTCATAAAACAGGATAAAATATTCTATTTATCCTAAGGCTGATAACAATCATTATCCAGGTATTTAAAGAATGTTTAGGGTGTGTACCTTAGTAGCCACCCTACTAATTATGACAGTTATAACTGTGTGTTCATCAAACATAAAAGAATGTTGAATACCGGTACAAATTCCCCATGTTTTTTCAGAACTTCAGGCTTTAGTTAAAAAGGGAATCTCTCTTTGCTTTTTAATTTAGACATACTCTATCTTTGTGATTTCCAATCTTTTTAAGAATTAAGTTTGTTTTTACAGACCAACAAGTTAAGTAGTTGTGCTTTTAAGTATTTAGAAGATTCTCAGTACCTACATATGTTCTTACTGATTTCAGTAATTCCATAGCTCTCAGTGGTTTGAGTCCCACTATCAGGGAAAAATTGTAAGCACAATTCATATATTCCAGAAGAAGACTGCTGAGATGGCATTCTGCTACAAGATTTTTATTAGGAAGCAGCACTCGTGGAAAGAGAAAGAGGAAGAAGCAGGATTGGTTAGAGAGAGAAGTCAAACTGATACAGGCCCACTAAGTCTCAACTATCCCTATAGGAAGTTCTGAATCCTTTATAAGCCATCATGCTAGGTAGTCATTGAAGTCATTGTAGTCATTGTAAAGGGCCACCCTGGAAAGAGTGCCTTTGATCAAGAAGGCCCTATGAAGCTGGAGGGAAACCTTGAAGCTGATGACATCTTGGGCAATAAGTCCTTCCTTGAAGGAGGATCTGGGTGGACCACCTTGGTGTTTAGTACAGTTTGCTCCTTGTGTCACTTGGACCCACTTCTTTATAACCTTTTAGGAAGATTGTCTAAGATTCTGGTATATTTTCTTCCTGGGGGAAACTTAGGAGTTAGTGGTACAAATTATAGCGCCTAAGTCTTCAGTTAGTTTTAGGACTATGAATGATACCAGTTTTCCTCCTCTTCTAAAGATCACAGTAAATTAACTGTGCCAACACAGCGTCTCTTTTTCTTGCCTGCTTGTGCCTGGATACAGGGAACTTGACGTGCTCAGGGTAAAAATGTGTCCTCTTTGGGGAACAGGACCTACATTCAGTAGAGGTCACATATTGTGGGAATGGAAAGTACAGGGTCCTCCACAGACATTAAGAGTGATAGTAAGTAGGATTAATTCTGCTTCTACCCCTTAGTTTCAAAACTAATAAATATTTTCTCTTGGAATCACGGTACCATATAAATGTCTTTGATTCAATGTATATACTTTTTCATCCTATAGGTTGGTGCCCTATCCTCACTAAGTATCGCCTCCTAGATGGCCCTTAAATTACAGCATTCCAGTGTTCTGTCAGGTTGGAAGTGTCTTCTTGTCATGTGATCTGACTGTTCAATCCCATGTATATATGCCCTCGTTCACACCTTATTTGCTATAAAATGAGTTCTCTGGTCTGACACAATGTTTTGGGGACCCTGTGTGGTAGATTAAACACTTTGTAAGCCCCCAGATGCTGCTGCTAATTGAGGCCTCAGGTTAGTAATACAACCCATTCCCAAAATATATGCCATGTCTGTTAAAATCTTTGGCTCTTCCACAGTGAACTTGCCCAGAAGTGGCTAGTTGGTCTTCTGGGAAAATGGTATCATATGACAGGCTCAATGTCATTCTCTGTTGTTGGGAGTTTGGATATCCAGTGGCAGCAGTAGTTAATATAGCCTTGTTGAACAGGAACCCATGATCTCAGGCCCATTAATACCTTCCATCTCTCCCACCATCTCCCTTCTACCCACATGCACAGCATCCAATACAGAGGTGACTGGTGAGCAACACTTGCTGATATCAATAAGTCATTCTATCCCCTTTATATACCATTTATGGTATGCATTAGCATTGGAAACAAAGATCTTTGCATTTGTGTCAAACCTATCCATGTGCCTTTTCCTCAAACCCTATTCCCAATCTTATGATCTGCTTCCTTTCAGGTGCCTAACCGATCACCTGAGTCACTCACAAAAACCCATAAATCTGTACATATTCTAACCATGAGTCACTTCTTCCCCCAGAGTGGATGGTCTATTCTAGACCAATGCTAGGAACTCTGACCATTACAAAGATGTCCCCTGGCCACTAGTTTCTAAGGCACTCCTGAGTGAGGCAATAGTCAGCTTCAGTTTGACCCTACGTTGTAAGTGTCTTAGTTCAGACTGCTAAAATTAAATACCATAGATTGGGTGGCTTATACAATAGTCATTTATTTCTCACACTTTGGGAGGTGGGAAATCTGAGACCAAGGCCCCAACAAATCTTTCTGATTTGCTGATAGCCCACCTTCTCACTGTATCCTAACAGTGGAGGAAAAAAAAGACTAGCCTTATTCCTCTTCTTACCAGGACACAACCACCAGGGAAGTTTCACCCTCATGACCTAATTACTTCTCAGAGGCCCCACTCCCAAATACCATCACATTAGGGCTTCTACATATGAATTTTGAGGGGACACACATATTCCGTCAGTAACTCTAAGCTATCTGTAAACCAAGTTTAAGCTTTTTTCCTTCTCCATCAACTGGTCATAAGGATCTCCCAGATAGCCAAAGCTGTCAACCGAAAAAGATATACTGGTTGGGGAACTGCTGTTCATTCAATTTGTCTGTACCCTTGTTCTGCTTATGTTCCGTTCCAAATGGCACTGGAACTATTTGACTTTATGTCTGATACAACTCAGCCTATGATAGACATTTCAGATACTTGTTCATTTGGTGTCCCATGGTGAGGGTCAGTTTCTACTAGAGCCTGGTATCACTCTGTAATTTGGTTTTCAAAACACATGTAATTTTCTGCCACAGATGGCATGGCCTTGCTCCGGAATCCCAGGAGCCTGTGTTGTATTCTTCCTACCAGTCTTACCATAGCTCTGCGTGGCTTCCTTTCCACCACTGATGTCTCTAATTCCATAGGGTCTGCTCATTCATATGACCCACGTCCAGAACTCTTACTTCACAGCTTGGACCTCCTGCAGGAGTTTGCATAGTCTCTTGAGGTCCTTCTCAGGGTGTTAAATCCTATGTCTTGGAAAAATGCTCCAAAATTAATAAACTCTTTCATATCTAATTTTGTTATGTTTATATTTTTATATACTGTAGTGCTTTCTTTGAAAGTACCTTTAGAATCAGGTCCCATGCATACTCTTCCTCCTACCAGTACATATTAGCTAAATGTTTCTTTCCTTTGGGAAATAGTCCCTTTCTCCTGTATGAGGCAGCAAGTTCTTGGGTGGGATATGCTATGACTTGCCCCTGACTATTGGTACGATGTCCAGAAGAGGAAGTGTGGACACACCCTAATTGGGGCACGTATTTTCTTAGAGGGGAGAGGTCAAGCAAAGGGAGAGAATAGCATACAATAAGAAAGGGTAATTCATTTCTTTAAGCACCTAGAGTTCAAAGACTTTGGTGGTTCAAAATCTTCAGGAACCTCTATCCAGATGTCCTCATCTCCTGTGTTAGAGTCCTACTTTTTTTCCAACCAAGGTCCTGATCTTGACATAACAGATTTGTTTCAGTTAGGAGTCACCTTTTCTGGTCACTCCATTAAATCCTGGGCTTTTGCTGTTTTCCCTGACTTTGCACTGGAGAAGATGAGCCAGAACAACCCTTTAGGGAGTGCTCGTGCACATGGGCCAATCAGAGTAGCCTCATAGTAAGGAAAAGTGTCCAGATCTCTGGACTTTCTCTGTAATAAGTATTTGGATGTAAGTCTCTCTGTTGAAGCCTGAACTTGGAAGAAGCTAGAAGCTGATTGCAGGAGCAATGCAATAATTCTTAAAGAGTGACATTGGCAGCTCATCTATGTTTCCATCACTATTGCTCTAATTTGTTTGCTTGTTCATTCAATGTATACCATATTTTTCGCTCCACAAGACACAAGTTTCCTGCCTGGACCCACTCTCCTTCCATGCAGTCCCTGCTTTCTGATCTGGCTGCAGGCTTCCCCACAGCATCATTAAAGTCCCCAACGTGCACTCTTTTTTGCAGTATTCGCTCCATAAGACACACACACTTTTCCCTCCACTTTTTTGGGGGGGAAAAGTGCATCTTATGGAGTGAAAAATACGGTATTTATTTATTACTTTCTGTATTCAAGGCAACTTGCTAGATATAAGGGATATAGTAGTATGTAAAACATCAGCCTTGCTTTAGAGGGAACATACAGACTAAAGGATGTGGTACATATACATAATGGAATATTACTTGGCCATAAAAAATATATAATACTACCATTTGCAACAACACGGATGGATCTTGAGATTATTGTGCTAAGCAAAATAAGTCAGAAAAAAATCAAGAACCATATAACTTTACTCATATGTGGGATATAAAGCTAAAAGCAGCAAAGGAGCAAGACAAAAATACAAAGAAACATAAACATGGACACAGACAAAAATTTAGTGGTTACCAGATGGGAAGGGCGCAGGGGTCCTCAAACTATGGCCCGCAGGTCACATGCGGCCCGCCAAAAACATTTATCCAGCCCGCCAGGTGTTTTTGCCGCCGCTGCCTGTCCTGCTTAGCAGCCGACTCGTCCTGGGCCTGCAGTCCGGCCTTCCAACGATCTGAGGGACAGTGAACTGGCCCCCTGTTTAAAAAGTTTGAGGATGTCCAGAAGGGGGGTGGCAGAAGAGGGAGATTGTCAAATATATGGTGACAGGAGAGCTGACCCTGGGTGGTGAGTATATAGTGCAACACATAGATGATGTATTATAGAATTGTACACTTGAAACAATATAATCTTGCTGAACAACATCATCCCAACAAATTTAATAAATATATTTTTATTAATTTGAAAAAAAAGAGAACATAATGTAACTTCTTCCTAAATGGTGAAAGATGAGACACTATAAGCTAAAGTAACTTACTGTAAGTCACGCAGTCACTATAGTAACTTACTGTAAGTCCAAGGAATATATCCTTAGGTTACAGATTTCTTTTGAAAATAGGAGTAAAAGGATCCAAACGTTAGCTGTTTGGTAACAGTGATGTACTTGTATTTAAAAATCAACATAAATGGTTTGTTCATTCTTTTTTTTTTTTTTTTTTAAGATTTATTTTATTGTTTTTGACAGAGAGAGAGAGAAGAGGGAGGGCCCAGAACAGTCTCCATAGTTGTACATCATTAGTTTTCCACAAAGTTTTATTCCACAGGTGGGCTCCAGGCCAAGCTGGGCAGAAACTGTGTGGTGGCCTACTGCACGGGAGGCCTGCCCCTGTGAGCTTCCCCACATGAAAGCTCACCCCAGCAGGAACTGAACTAGGAGCACACCCCGGTTCAGCATATGGGTCTGCACAGGGCAGGGCTGGGTTTTGATCCTTGGACCCCAGGCTGCAAGTCGAGTGTTCAACCTGCTGAGCCATCCCAGCATCCACTTTATTCATTCTTGTCAAGTCATAAAATTATGCCCAACTAAAAAGTCCTGAGGAAAATTGACAGTATTCTCCTTTTGACAGTACACTTTCTTTCTGTGTATAATCAATTTCATATATTTTTTCATCCTATGCTCTAAATAGTATTGTTCTTATCCTCTCTCTCAGTCTACATATTCTCTGGTGACTCATCTACTTTCAAGGTCTTTAAATACCATCTATTTGCTGAGGATTCACAAATATCTTTCCTTAGCTCTAGACCTGCACACCAAATTGTGTAGTGTATAACTCTTACCAGAATGTTTCATAGGTATCTCACACTCATTGTCTCTCAAAAGTAAATTCCTTTTTCTTAGGTAGATTATACATGCTTTTTTCCACTTTTCTACATCTTCCCCTTATCTGTATAAATTGGAAACAGTCTATTCGTATATTATCATCTTCTTAGACCAAGTTGGAAGGTATAAGAACTTGAGATAGAAAAATAAGAAAAAATAGATATATGGTCATATTTTTTCATATAGTGCTTAAAGTCATCCATTTCTCATGTCCGGCTGATCTGTTTGTACCCTCAAAAGTTTGTACTAGATTGAACCATGTAAAATTACCCTTTTTTAAGTGAAAAGGGGTCAAGAATTAGCAATTTCATGTAGTACAACCTAATACTACCTTTATTGTGATAAAATGACTTCTAAAATTCTTTTTTTTTTTTTTATTGTTAAATTTTTCAGGGTGACATTGGTTACTAAAAATTACATAGGTTCCCTTTTATTTTATTTTATTTTTTAGATTTATTTTATTGTTTGGCAGAAAGAGAGAGAGAGAGAAAGGGAGGGCCCAGAGCAGTCTCCACTGCTGAATATCATCAGTTTCAACATAGTTTCATTCCATGGGTGGATGCCGGGCCACACAAGGTGGGAACCCAACTAGAGGCCTCCCACATTGGAAGCACACCCCAGGCTGGAACCGAACCAGGGGCCTCTCACATGGGAAGCACGCCATGGGCGGGAACCAAACTGGGGGCCTCCCACATAGGAAGCAAGCCTCAGTTCCGCATCTGGGTCTGCCTGGGCCAGGGCTAAGACTCGGTCCCTGGGCTCTACGGCAGCAAGGCAAGTGCTCAACCCACTGAGCTCTCACGGCATCCTCAGGTTCCCTTTTAAACAGATTATACATAGTAGCACTAGTGCAAAAAAGTGAATGTATTTCTACGATAAAACCAGAACCAAGTCTAGACAGTTAGCCTTCTGTATTGTATTTTCAGGTAAATTTGAAGAGGTTTGGGGTCTGAAATTCTATATCCTATAAATAATTATTTTCACATTAAAAAGAAAATTTGAAACACTATAAAGAAGTTCCACACCACAGTGAAGACACAACAATTTAATATAATTGTCAAATGTAAGAACTTTATATAAAATATTTTTAAAAACATAGTTTCAACTAGGAAATATTCTAATTTAATATTAGTCTTTAGTGAATAAGTAGGATGTAGTTATATTTAAAAATGTAACTAGTGTATCATAGAGTGTTTACTGACTTTGTGGGGGGAGGGAGTTCCTTCTCAAATCTAACAAATGATTTCTTATTATTTATTTATTCATTTATTTATTTTTACATTTACTGTTCCCTCCCCATGCCTCCCAAGCCCCCCCCTCACCTCACCACCCCCAGGCAACCACCAAACCACTGACTGTGTCTGTGACTTTTTGTTCATTACTTTCAGTTTTAAATTCCACCGATGAGTGAGGTCATATGTTTCTTGATTCTTTCAGTTTGACTTATTTTGCTTAATAAGATGTTTCAAGGTTCGTACATGTTGTCACAAATGGCTGTATTTCATCTTTTCTTATTGCTGAGTAGGATTCCATTGTGTAAATGTACCACAACTTCTTTATCCAGTCATCTATAGAAGGACACTTTGGCTGATTCCATGACTTGGCCACTGTAAACTGTGCTGCGATGAATATTGGGGTACATATATCTTTACAAATTAAGGTTTTCAGGTTTTTTGGGTAGATGCCCAATAAAGGGATTGCTGGGTCATATGGCAATTCCATTCCTAGTTTTCTGAGGAATCTCCATACAGCCTTCCATAGTGGTTGTACCAATTTACATTGCCACCAGCAGTTTATGAGGGTTCCTTTTTGTCCACAGCCTCTCCAGCACTTGTTACTCCTTGTCTTGTTGATCATAGCCATTCTAACAGGTGTGTTGTGGTATCTCATTGTGGTTTTTATTTGCATCTCCCTAATTGCTAGTGATGTGGAGCATTTTTTCATGTGTCTGTTGGCTGTTTGTATGTCTTCGGGGGAGAAGTGTCTATTTAGGTCTTCTGCCCATTTTTTAATTGGATCATTTGGTTTTTTGTTATTGAGTTGTATGAGTTCTTTATATATTTTAGATATTAGCCCCCGATAAGAGGCATTGTTTGCAAATATGTTCTCCCATTTGGTTGGTTTTCTTTTTACTCTGTTGATGGTGTCCTTTGCTGTATAGAAGCTTTTTAGTTTGATATAGTCCCATTTGTTTATTTTTGTTTTTACTTCCCTTGCCTTTGGAGTCAAGTTCATGAAATGCTCTCTGAACCCAAGGTTTATACGCTTAGTACCAATGCTTTCTTCTATGCCCTTAATTGTTTCAGGTCTTATGTAGAGGTCTTTAATCCACTTTGAGTTAATTTTGGTATACGATGACAGTTCACAGTTTAGATTCATTCTGTTGCATGTGGTTTTCCAATTTTCTCAGCACCATTTACTAAAGAGGTTTTCTTTTCTCCATTGTATATTTTTTGCTCCTTTGTCAAAAATCATCTGCCCATATATTTGTAGTTTATTTCTGGGTTTTCTATTCTGTTCCATTGTTCAGTATATCTATTTTTCTGCCAAAACCAAGCTGTTTTGATTATTGATGCTTTGTAGTATAGACTGAAGTCTGGGAATGTGATGCCTCCAGTCTTATTCTTTTTTTGGAGGGTTGCTTTAGTGACTCAGGGTCTTTTGTGGCTCCACATGATTCTGATAATTATTTTATCTATTTCTTGAAATAATATCTGTGGATTTTTATTGGAATTGCATTAAATATGTATATTGATTTGGGTAATATGGCCATTTTAACTATATTGATTCTTCCAATCCATGAACACTGAATATCTTTCCATTTCTTTGTATCTTCTTCAATTTCTTTTAACAGTGTCTTACAGTTTTCCGTGTATAAGTCCATCATGTTCTTTGTTAAGATTATTCCCAAGTATTTTATTATTTTTGTTTTGATCACAAAAGGTACCCTTTTTCTCATGTCTTTTTCTGAAGTTTCATTGTTTGCATATAAAAATGCCGTAGATTTTTGTACATCAATTTTGTATCCTGCAACTTTACTATATTCATTTATTATTTGTAATAGTTTTCTGGTAGAGTCTTTAGGGTTTTCTATATAAAGAATTTTTTATACATAAGTCTTTTCACCTTCTGAACTTCTGCTTTAGCTAACAAAAATCTTTTAAAGCCAATTACTATGTAAGTCAGGCTCTGTAGAGGCCTATGTGGCAAGCATTTGAGACCTCCTGCCAACAACCAGCAAGGGACTGAGGCCTCTAGCCAACAGCCTTCTTGAAAATGTGTTCTCTAGCCTCATTCAAGCCTTCAGATGACTGCAGCCCATGCCAAATCTTGACTCCAACCTCATGAGATTCTGTGAGCCAGAAACAGTCATCTAAGTGCAGCTCTCAAATTCCTTACTCAAATAAACTGTGAGATAATCAGTATTTATTGTTTTAAGGCACTAAATCTTGGGGGTGACTTGTTCTGAAGCAACTGATACAATAATATCAAAGATTTCAAACTCTGCTTTGAAATGAAGAAGAGTGATAGGAAGCAACAAAAAAATAAATCATCTATATCTTTCTTGAGAAGGTCCATAGGTTAAAAAATAAATATATATATAATGGTCATTTTCACATACACATAATTTGCATTTGAGCACTTTAAATTTGAACATGTAATATTTTGTCTTTATCTCTCATTTGCATATATGGCTATTGAGATTTTCAAGGATAAAAATTAAAGCAAGTCACAGTTACGTAGTCTGTCCTTTTAAACAATGCTTCTGCTAATAAGGAAGGTTATAGGGCAACTTTGCCCAGCACATGACTCCCAGCTGTGAGTTCTACAAGTCACAAAGCATTCCCTGTACAAGGAAGCTATCTAGAGATAGGGAACTGGCTAAGACATAACCCTTGGGAGCAGATAAAAAAAACCTGCCAGTATCTTCTCTCTGATGCAATTGTGTTCATTCTCAACCAATCAAGATACCGGTAGCTTAGTCCATACTATTAACTTGTTTTTAAAAATCTGTGAAACAGAGTAAAAGGGTATCTTTTGAATATAATTCCCTTGTATTCAGAAGAATATTATTTTATTATAGATTAATTTATCTGGCAAACAAAAAAAATTAAAATTTGAATATAATCATTTTGCAAATTACATCCTCAAACATTAATTATACCTTCTTCCTTTTGCTGCCAAACTTCTTAACAGAATAATTTGCACGATTTTTCTTACTTTCTCCTCACCCATACTTTCTTAACCCTTTGGCAAACAAATATCCAAACACACAAAGCTACTGAAATTGTTCTTAGTTGGCATGACCAACCTTTTAATTGCCAAATCATATGAATTTATCTCAATGCTGATCCTTCTCAGCTTTGTCCATATCACACTGATTTCTCTGTCCTTGAAACTATTTTCTCCCTTAACTTTCTTCACACAATCCTCATTCTCCTGACTCTTCTGCTTTCTCTTCTCTCTTGCCCCTAATCTTCATTAAGATTATTTCTCTTCTTCTACTGTCGCTATACATATTACATCTTTGTTATAGTTTCAACAATTGATTTTTCTATGGACTCACACAGTCGTATTTCAAACCACAACTTTCCCATGACTAATTCATATCTTTCTTCTAACACTGGCCTCTCCCTTGCGCTATTTCTTTTCATCATGATACCATTGTCATAAATGTCCTTCCACTTAACCTGGACTATTACAATAACTTCTAACTGTTCATCCTATTTTTTATATTTTTGTCATTTTCATACATTCAATGCAGTATAATTTAATGCAGGTATGATTATATTCCTCCTTTCCTCAAAACAATAATAATATTCTACAAGCACAAATTGTTCTGCAAATACCACAAACACAAATTTTTCAGTTGACATTCAATGCCCTCAGTAGTACATCAGCAATATATCTATCCCAGTCTATTTCTTACACATATTCTATATCCCAGACAATCTGTATTTTCTTTATGTTTGCCAAAAATTTTATCATTTGCTGCCTCCGACCTTCTGTTCAAATCATTCCCTCTACTTTGAATGCACTGTCACTATTTCATCTCATCAGCAGTTAGCTATACCTCAAATACTGCCTACTCTATAAAGCCAGCTCGTGAGTTCTCAACCAGCTATATAAACTCCTTCACTTTTGAATTATATAGGGTTTATTTTTTCCTTACAGAAAGTATGCATTTACCTTTCCTAATTTACTGGATTATGAACTCCTTACTAGTGTTTACTTATCTTTGTATCTTTAATGCTCAGCAGAAGGCTATTAGATGGACAAATAAATGCATGTTTAATTTATTTTCTTCATATCATTTTGCATTTATTGAATCAGTTGATCTGCAACCTAAATCAGAAATTTGTTCAGTACTTTTTATGCCAATTCTGTGACTTCTTTTTGGTACTTTCTTATATTTTGTATCTCTGTGTTAAAGTTCTCATCATGTTTATCCAGGCTTCTCCCAAGTTTGATGAGCACATTTATGACCATTACTTTGAATTCTTTATCAGGTTAGTTACTTATCTCCATTTCATTAAGGTTTTCTTCTCTAGAGTTTTCTCTCATTCTTTCATCTGAATATATTCTTGTCAAGTTTTCTCATTTTGCTTGACTTTCTGTTTGTTTCTTTGTATTAAGCTAAAGATTTCCTACTCCTGTCTTGAAGGAATGGCCTTATGTAAGAGATAAAATTATTGTCCAACCTTGTCTTAGCTCTTGATTGTCTCTTGAACCTTTGTGGATGTCTAAATAGCATGCATATTCTCGATAGGTCCCAGATATTGAGGGTGTGACAAAATCTTTTAGTGTTACAAAGGGAAGAATCTCAGTCAGCACCTAGCTCAGGTTGATTGGAAGCCAAGCAGCAGCTTTTGACATATGCAAATATGTACAGTCCTATGACACTACAATAGTAAATTCTTCTGGCTTCCAAACCAGGCATTATGGAGGTATCTCCTGGGCAACTGTTATAAAAATTGGGGCTCCAGATGAGTATCTAAGCACCTTTCTGGTATTCACCAGTGAGATATAGAAAGATCAAGGGAGATTAGAAAGATGGCGCCCCCTGGCCTATGTTCTCACCTCTGTAACAGCTAGATGTGTTGCAAACACAAACGCTACCCCTCATGCAAAAGCTGCATGACAAGTAAATAGGCCTTTTCATAGGAAGACTGGGGTTGTGTTTTAGTCCATTGTCCGTACAGTGCCCTGAGGGTGGAAACCTGTAAAGAATTGTCTCTGTTTTTTTTAGCTCCATGGGGCCCAGAAACACAAACACCTTGGCCCCCAGAGGCAAGCAATTAAGGGGCATACCCTGTGTGACATAGACATGCCCACTGGCTTTAGCAAGGTAGCACTGCAAGGTAGGGATGGGTTTTAGCAGAAAATGGGAGCGTGCAGGGTTGGAACATGACTGCCTACATTATCAAGGCAGTAGCAGAGTTCAGGGCCTGAGTGTGTCTCCCAGTATTTGTGAGGGATGGGAGAGCTCCACTGTCTTTCCTGGGACAGTGGGAGGATGAAGTGACTGTGTGCACCCTCCAGTGCTGTGAAGGCAGAGGGAGAGTGAAAAAATGGTGCCTGCCAGTGCCTCTGTCCCAAGAGAATCCCATCAGGCCTCCATCCCTTCAGAGATGCTTTAAAATTAGTGAATGAGTATTCTTCATATATAACCTAGGTGCTTTTCTAACTGCTTCTTTCATGCTGGTCCCAGGTTGAACAGAATTTCAGTGACCTATAGCACTTTGGGTCTCCTGGATCAAGCCCTGTTGGTTTTTAAAGATTTATTTTTATTGCTTTTGACAGAGAGAGAGAGAGAGAGAAATAGAGAGAGATAGAAACAGAGACAGAGAGAAGGGGGAGGGCCCAGAACAGTCTCCATAGTTGCACATCATTGGTTTTTCCACAGTGTCACTCCACAGGTGGGTGGGGCTGCACAGGGCAGGAAATGGGCTGGGGTCTCACCCTGGTGAAAACTGAACTGGGAGCACTCCCTAGTTCAGCATATGCATCCACACGGGCCAGGGCCAGGATTCGATCCTCGGTCCCCCGGGGCTGCAAAGTGAGTGTTTAACCCACTGAGCATTCCCAGCTTCCCCCTGTTGGTTTTTACAATGAATTTTAGGGCCTTATCTGTTCAGTGGAAGCCCAAGGGCTAGAGTACCTGATATGAGGCATGAGCCCCTCACTCCCCAGAGAGAAGCTACTGATGGTGGGTCACCGGGCGGTGGTGGAATGTAGGGGAAGATCATATCTCTACTTCTTCTACCTTGATGTGGTCCTTTTATCTTTTATTGTGGAAGAGCTCTTCAATTAGTTTTCAGGTATTTTTCAGAAAAAGTTGTACCATATGTAGCTGTAGATTTTGGGTGTCAATGGGAAAAGTGAGTTCTGAATCTTCCTAAAAAACCACAGTCTTGAACTATCCTCCCTACTTTTCTTAGAAAAGGTACCAATTATTAACAGGAAAACATATGAAAGTAAAAATCTCACTGGTAACGGCAAGCATATAATAAAGGTAATAGATTAATCATAAAGCTAGTATGAAGATTAAAAGAAAAAAAGTAAAGTATATATAACTACAGTAATTAGGGCATACACAAAATAAAAAGAAGTAAAATCTGATATGAAAATCATAAAAACATGGTGAGGGACTAAAAATACAGAGTTCTAGAATACATTCAGATTTAATTTGCTGTCTACTTAAAATAGATTGTTTTATACATGTTGACTATTTGATGTAAGCCTCATGCTAATCACAAAACAAAAATCTGTAGTAGCTGTATAAAAAATAATGGGAAGGAGATGTAAGCATAATACTAAATAAAGTCACCAAACCACAGGGAAGAGTATAAAAGAAGAAAAGAACAGAGCAAAACTACAAAAAAGCCAGAAGAAAAAAGGCAATAAGTACATATCTACTAAAGATTATTTAAATGTTAATGAACTATTAATAAAGTCTCCAGGGGAAGCCGGGATGGCTCAGTGGGTTAAGCGCTCACTTTGCAGCGCTGGGGACCAGGGATCGAATCCTGGCTCCGGTCCGTGCGGAACCATATGCTGAGCTGGGAGCTCGCCCAGTT
>PVKE010022511.1:0-25487 GCA_004027555.1 Craseonycteris thonglongyai | reverse complement strand
TGTAGAGCTCCATTTTTAATAACCCTGAACTGTCAGCTGTCACGCTGTCTTTTTTTTTTCTCGTTGGCAACACTTTACCGCACAAATGATGCAAAATTCAAATCTTGCATGAATTTTGGGACACCCTTTATATGAAATGCCCAGAATAGGCAAATTCATGGAGACAGAAAGTAGAAGTGATTGGCTTGGGCTGGGGGATTGGAGGAAAATGTAGAGTGACTACTAATGGACACAGTGTTTCTTCTTGTGTAATGAAAATATTCTGAAATTGATTGTAGTAATGATAACACAACTCTGTGAATATACTAAAAGCCATTGTATTGTACACTATAAATAGGTGAATTGTGTGGTATGATTTATATCTTAAGAGGAACTGTTTTAAAAAATAGCTAGATTTGGAAAATAGTAATTGCCATTAAAACTCAGTAAACCAGTTAAACAGCAAATTAGACACAACTAAAGAGATAATGAAGTAGAAGACAGATCTGAGAAAAATTAATGATTGCTTAGAGAGGGGGATGCAAGACTCAGAGTTGTTTGAGAGGAACTGGCAGATAAACTAGACAAATAGCTTACCTTCTGTTTGGCAAGATGGGCCATAAGCAAATAACCAAACAAGTCAAATGATAAAGATGCATGCTGTGAACAAGAATATAAGGTAAGAGTTTAGAGAGCGGTGGTAAATTACTTAGGGACTTTTGTGTTGACTGGTCTGGAAAGGGTTTTCAGTGAGGAGTGAGCTATGTCAATATTCCAGGGAAGAGCATTCCAGAGAGACAGTAAATCAAATGCAAGAGTCCTAGGTAAAAACATGATTTGCATGTTCAGAAACCTACCATACCTGTGCGTTTGGAGGGGAAAGACAGGATTTCTTCTGAGAATGGTGGGAGATGAGGTCAGAGAGAGAGCACAGTAAAAAGATCATGTTGAGCCTTGTAGGCTTTAATAATAACACTTCATAGTTTGTTCTGAGGGAGATGGGAATCCATTGGATGTTAAAAATCTATTCACAACAAATGGGAATTTAAACAAAACAAAAAACTTGTCCTTTACCACAAATAGTTTTAGAAATTCTATCAGTATTATGAATTGTGATTTTTTTTTTTTAAGTGCTTAATTTATTTGTAACTAAATAAAAATACCAGAATATGTCTATATTGCCCACTGGCCAGAGAGAGGACAGAATTTGTAACTACAGGCATGCACTACTCTTGTGTTTGGGCATCATGCATGCAGGAGCCACCAAATTGGGAAAAACATTGAAAAACACTTTGAGACTGTCCAAATGGTGGGTTGAAGGTTTAATTTTGATGACTCAATGTTGGAAGGAGGGATGAAGGGAGGTAAGGAAGTCTGAGAGGGAAGTGTGGGAGAAATAAAAAATAAATGCCAGAATGTATCTGGGGAGGTAAGGAAGTCTGAGAGGGAAGTGTGGGAGAAATAAAAAATAAATGCCAGAATGTATCTGTCTGTATTACAGATTTCATGCCGAAAGAGCTATTGGTATCATTACCCACATCCTACCTGAAGATCATCTTCTTTTGGCTTCCTCAAAGAGGGTGAAAGGTACCCTTTGTAATCCAGTCTTTAAAAAATATATATCTACATATATATATATATATATATATATATATATATATATACACACACACACACACACACACACACACAAACACACAAATGTTTTTTAGATTTCTTTAGCTGTCAGTTGTAATAGATGTCTAGTCTCTGATATTTTTAAATTGATGACATATGGTATAAAATAGGAGTATTTGTTTATTTTGTCAGGTATAGTGCTTAGTTTTAGACTGTGTGTCTATGTTATTAAGCTAGCCAATTTACTAAATTAAAGTATTTTCTGGGGAAGCTGGGATGGTTCAGCGAGTTAAATGCTCACTTTGCATCCCAGGGGACCGAGGATAGAATCTTGACCTGGCCCGTGCGGACCCATTGCTGAACTGGGGTGTTCTTCCTGTGCGGGAGGCCCCCAGTTTGGTTCTTTCCCTGCATGGTCCCCACCCATCTGTTAGGAAGGAAACCATGTCAAAAACTGATGACATATAACTATGGAGACTGTTCTGGGCCCTCCCCTATCTCTCTGTCTGTCTCTGTCAAAAACAAAATAAATAAAATAAATCTTTACAAAAATTAAAAGCTAGATAGAAAAGAAAAATAATACATTAACCCATTTCCCATTTAGAAAAAAAAGTGCACCTCACTACCACATTTATTTAATTTTACATAAACATGCTCTTTGAGGCTGAAGCAAATCGATTGATTTTCAATGTGAAAATAAAAAACTGTTCTTGGGAGTTATTTCTAAACAGAACTTGTCTGTGAATCCTAATGTAACAAATGTGTATGATGATTAGTTTTTAATAATTTTTTTCACATGTAGGAATGCTACATTTTCTATGATTTGACGTTTTTGGTGATCGAAAATTAACTATTTTTTAAGTGGAAATACCACTACAAAGCAGAATGCTATAAATAGAATGATGTCATTTGTTTCCAAAGACTATCTGATACACTAGAGCGATGCAAAAATAAGAAGAGTAAAAGTAAGATATTTCATGGCAAACTTTGGGGCTAAGGTTAGGACTGTAAGCCATGAGTTTATCTTGGGATAAAGGACTCAGGGCAAACAGGAAATGGGTTAAGTCACCTGAAATCTCACCAATCTAAAATCAACATTTTGGAGTTTTTTTAAGAGTCTTTTCCCCAATAATGAAATGATTGACTACTTTACTTTTTAGTTTTATAATCAATTTTTTCACTGAATACACTATGAACATTTTTCCATTCAATACATGTAGGTATATATCCTTTTTTCTCTACTTTTTTTAATGTCACCTCTGTAATTGCACCTTTATTTTGTTTTTAACTTCTTGTTCTTTAAAAATTCTACAGTGAACTAAGTTAAATCTCTCTTACTTTTCTGCACATGGGCATTTTTCTAGAAATAAAATACCTGGTACAACAAGACTGTATTTTTAAGACTTTCAATGGAATTTGAGAGTCTTGAATATGACTTTGAAATTGAACTGTCATCATGCCTGATTTGGTCAGTCAAGTGAGTAGGAGGAAACCAGTTCTTTCAGTTATATTTGGCTAATGGTTATATTTTATAAAAGTGTGGTTTCAGAATTTTCCACAGTGTTTAGGTACTCCTTGAGACAGCTTTATAATTAAAAAATTGTTTCTTTTTCTTTTCTCATTAGCTTTAAAACACAAATTCATAGCAGCAAAGTATAACAGTCTAGTAGAATATAAATTCTGCAAAATATTTTGCTGTATACCATTGTTTTTCTTAAATTTGAAATTCATTATACTAAGCAAAATTGAATGATCCCCAAACTATAATTTTTTTATCTTTCATCTTTACCAGTTTTAAACCATAACCACACATAAATAAATATATACAGAAAAACATTTATGGAATTTAATTTCAAATGATGTGCTCTGATTATCTTTGATAGATGGTTTGCAAGTACACTAATTCATTGCTTTCTTATTCAGCACTTATTTTAGAGGAGATTGCTATTGACTGTCATAATAAAGAAACTGAACAGAGGCTGCTTCAGGAAGCTCATGATTTGCACCTATCTTCACTTCAACTAGCTAAAAAAGCTTTTGGGGAATTTAATGTACAGACTGCAAAACACTATGGAAACCTTGGAAGACTTTATCAGTCAATGAGAAAATTTAAGGTAGACGCTTGTTTTACTGTATTTTTTCCCTCTATGTAATCAAGTAATAAAAGCACAATCTTAAATAATACAGCTTCAGTAATCTTAAATAATAATTATACATTTATTATACTCCTACCTATTCCACAAAAAAAGTAAGAAACTAGCTAGTATAAGATAGCATAGTCAAAATATAAATTAAAATTTAAAATCCACACCATGGAAAAATAAATACATTAAACCATAAAGGCTAATGTGCTTATTATAGTCAGAGTTAAGTATAGCACTCAACTCAGCAGAATGCCTGACAAGTAGTAGGTATGTAAGAAATGTCACATATTACAAATTTTATTAACCATTTTTCCATTTAAGAAAAAAGTGCAGCTTATTGCTGCATTTATTTAATTTATATAAACACAATTTTCACTGTGAAAATAAAATACAAAAACTATTCTTGGAGTTTTTTTCTAAACAAAACTTGTCCAAATCCTAATGTAACAGAAATGTGTATGATGATCAGTATTTAATATTTTTTCATGTGGTAAATTTCGAAGCATGGAACCTTGGGATTGGTAAGGTTAGGATTGTAATCTACGAGTCGTCCTGAAATAAAAGTTTGCAGTGACAAGCGCCACCTGCGAATATTCTTGGGGCCAATGGGAAAAGGGTTAATTATAGTAATAAAAATTTCCTGACTTTAGTTTCTTTTTAGAATTTTGGGTTAATGTCTATTTTAGGATCACAATAAGCAAAGGATGAGAGTGTCTACTTAAGACATTCGTTTTTACCTTTGAATTAACATACATATCCCTCAATTAACCTGAGTTTAGTTTGCTAGAATAAAAATTGTAAAAACTCTACAAAGTAACATAAAATGTACTCCTATGTAAATTAAAATACTATAGTATAGAATTTCTTTACAAGGTTCAGATAAATTTTTAGAGCATGTTAACTGAAAAAATTTTCATTGTCGAATGCTTTGGTATTAATTTCTTTGAACAATTTTTTATTACCCAGACAAGTTTTCTCTTACCGTTTTTGGCGTAGAACACTATTACTATCATCATATTATGTGCATAGCTTCTGAAAACCAATAACGCTTCTCCTAGGCAACTTTTGGAATAACATACTGTGTTCTCTGATTTGATTAGCTATGCCATCCAGAAGAGGTCTGTGGCATTTAGAGGAACCTTGCTCATTGGGTAAGAATTGTTGACATAAAGATTTAATCTAATGGTTTATATGGCTTAATTATTTTTCAGGAAGCTGAAGAAATGCACATCAAAGCAATTCAGATTAAAGAGCAACTTCTTGGCCAAGAAGATTATGAAGTAGCCCTTTCAGTGGGACATCTGGCTTCTTTATATAATTATGACATGAATCAGTATGAAAATGCTGAGAAACTTTATTTGCGATCTATAGCAATCGGTATGTTATTTTAAAATTTTCTTGTGAGTTCATTAGAGATCAGCATGTCTCTTATATGTTGTATAAGGGAAGTGTTGTTACTAAGACTTTAATGAGTTTAGAGAGGCTAAGGATTTCTAGAAACCACCCCAAAATCATCTGGAACATTTTTCTAAACATAATTTATTGATGTTGAAACCAGTATGAACAATTATGACCAGAGTGTCAGGTATAGGCTAAAACAGGTACAATATATGTGTAATTACTACCTCCTCCCTCCTTTTGACTTTAACATTATAGATCAGGTTTACATGTTTTGAACTTGATAAAAGTGGAATCATATAATACATATTTCTATATGTCTGTTTTCTTTAGGTGAATATGAATTATGAAATACATCTGTATTATTCCAAATCACAGTTGCTTATTAATTTCCATTGCTGTCTAATATATTATTGGATTACGGTAGTATATTATTATCTGCTGTTAATAGATATTCAGAACATTTGCATCGTTTCCAGTTTAGTTTACATATCACAAAATAAGATATTGTGGGCATCATCTAATGTGATGCCTGTTAAAACTCCCATTTTTATATTGAATTGTCTTATCAATTTCTCATTGTTTTATAGTTCTTTACATAATAGGGTCATAACAAACAAGCCCTTTTTGGTTATGTGTGTTGCAGACAACTCATTTTACTGCTTGTTTTTAGTGGAGCTTTTCAAAGAACAATTTTGTAATTTTAATGTAGTCAAATATATTGATCTTTTCTTTTATGGATAGTACTTTTTATATTCTATTTAAGAAATATTTTCCTATTCCGAAGTCATGAAGATAATCTTTTAGAAGATTATCTTTTCGAAACTGATTTACCATTCATATTTAGATCTACAATCCTGAAATTGATTTTTGTGTATGGTGTGAGAGATCAGCCTCGCCACTTCCCACCTCACCCTCCAGTATGGATATACAGTTGATCCAGGACCATTTTTTCAACAAACTGTCCTTTCCCATCTTCTGTGCTACCTCTGTCATAAGTCATGTATCCGTGTTTATGTAGATTTCCCCATTACCCATAATACATTGACTTGCCTGATCCTAAAACATACATAAAGTAGTTTTAGAATTGTTAAGCCATAGTACTATGAAAATTAGACCTACTACTTAGAGTTCAGTCTTTGTTTACAGTTTTCTTTGTCTTTAGCCTAAAGATGTATATTTAGAATACTGTGTTGGAAATATACTTGGATTATTACTCTCTTCTCCCCTCCCCACCTTGTCAGTGTAGTTATTTATTTGAAAGACAATTAGGCTCATTTGTTTATGTCTATATAACATTTTTCTCACCTTTATTTACTTTGTTATGTTTTTGAGTATATGAAATACTTAGGTTCTAAAAGAACTATAGAAAGGTATCCTCACAGATGTATGATTTTCCCTAGTTTCTTCTCCCCATGTCTCACGTATTCCTATGGGTAACCAATCTCATTAGTTTCTCATTTGTCCTTTCTGTATGTCTCTTTGCACAAATGTTCAGATAACATAAACGTTTTATTTTTTACACAAAAGGTAACGTACTGTAGGTACTTTTCTGTACTTCACTTTTCTTAACTTAATATATCCTGTAAGTCATTCCATGTCAATTCTAAGAGAGATGAGAGCTTCATCCCCAGTGGTACAATGATTGGCCTTGTGCATTTATATTTCTCCATTGTTGCAGGTGCTGCTGGTTTTTTTTTAGATCTCTTCAAATCAGTCCTTCAAACTATGAAATTTTATACTAGTGAAGCCAACTGCTTTAGACAAGAGAAATTTTTTTTTTAGTTTTAGAGATAGCTATGGTTAGAACTGGGTTGACTGATAGAAGAATTGAATCTATTCCTTTCAAGGGAATGAAGTCAAGCTACTCTATTAAAAATTGAATTTGTGTTGTTTTTGTCTTATAGAAACTGCTTATTATTTTACTTTTTGAGCTTGCTTTCTTTTTCTCATTTTTGCTTTCAGGGAAAAAACTTTTCGGTGAAGGCTATAGTGGACTAGAATATGATTACCGAGGTCTCATTAAACTTTACAACTCCATTGGAAATTATGAGAAAGTGTTTGAATATCACAATGTTCTGTCTAATTGGAACCGGTTGCGAGATCGACAGTATTCAGTGACAGATGCTCTTGAAGACGTCAACACCAGCCCCCAGTCCACTGAAGAAGTGGTGCAGTCCTTCCTGATTTCTCAGAGTGTTGAGGGACCGAGCTGCTGAGGGATGACCTCAGTTAACTAATTTACCTTTTCCCAGATTCCAGGGAATTCATACTGTGAAATCAAAACCATGTTGTTTTTGGGGGCTGGAATTTGCATTGAAACACTGGTCCAGTCCATTAACCATATTTGGGTGATTTCTATCTTGCAGAGTGTCCATAGGAATAAGCATCTATTCAGTTATATTCAGCATGTACCGCATGTATAAGTAGTCTGGCCCATATTTTCAACTTAGTAGAACAAACAACAGGAAATCTTATTTTTTTCCTTTTTAAAAAATCATTTTGCAGAAAGCCTGAAAGAAAAAAGAACCCCTAAATAAAACTATTTAAGAGTTTAAAAGAGTTGCATTCTTATTATGTAAGGATGATTTTAACAACTTTTTAACATAATTCTTCCTTGTGGAGGTATTCAATACTGTACTGTAAAGAAATTTTATGGGGAAAATCTTTATATGCAGTATAGAAAGGTTAACACAAGTAGTACTAATAGAAAGGGGACATCCTGACTTAGGTTTGGCTGCCTGATGCAGAGAAGTGGATATAATCACTCCAGAGCTCTATTACAAGGGCAGGACTGTCAGATTCATCTGTACTGGACCAGTGTTGATCTGTAAGTAATAGAAAAGCTGATAGACCAGCAGTTTTAACTTTTTAGAGTTTTTTGTTTTTGTTTTTTCTTTTGGTACAACAACGCAAGATGCTCTGATAGCATTTGCTAACAGGACCAGGAGGATCTAAAAAGGACCAGCCTAATATAGAAAGGGTTAAAGGGTTATTTGGACCAGAGGCTTTAGATTATTATAGTATTTTAGCCCCTGCATATACTTTAATCAGTAGAATTACTTCATTTTAGATGTATAATGAAAAGTTTGTATAATGCAAACATATTCATGTAATAGACACCAAACTGGGGAGATTTGGCAATTTCATGACATACCTTTAGTCAGGATACACAGTTGGCCATGCCATAGGCAAGTGTATAAATATCTGCTGCAGCCATCCCCCTAATTTTAAAAGTTACTCTAATAATCATTGTATTAACAAATATATTGGCTAAGAGTCATGAAATAGCTCTTGTCCAGATGGGTATTTTAGGTTACTGTATGGTTTGTGAGGATTAATGGGAAAATGCCCCCAAATAAACAAGTCTTAGAAATCTTTCATTTGTATGGTAAATAATAGTGCAACTAGGTCATCGTACTTGAAATTTAAGAGTCAAATGGAAAGGTCTAATGATACATCTCTTTCACTAATTTGTCTTACTGTTTATTGGGTTTTGATTTTTTTTTTTAATGCCAGTCAGGTTGTTTAATGTTGAGGTAATCAAATTTGAGAAGTGTGACATGTAGCAATCCAAGAAACAAAAAGGTCTTTTTGCTGTTACCTCAATTCTTACTATAGTGGCCTATTTGATGCCTCGATGGTTAAGAATCAGGGTTTCCCCCCCTATTTTCAGGGGTTCATGACTTGGCTGATTAGAGACGTTATTCTTGGCTAATGCTTGGAGTTGCTTATGGGTGAGTGGATGTTTGTTGAATTTTGGTTTTTCTTTTAACATGCACATTGGGGTAAGGGAGTGTGTGGTGTGGATAATCTAAACTCTGCCATATAGGATACAGAAAAATTAATTGGAGATTTTAGATAAATTTGATTTTGAATACATTTTGAACTTCCTAAATATAACCTTGTTTAAAACTGTTATTTGCAGTCTTGTTAGTTATGAGCCAGTGTTTTGTTTTGTTTTTTAAGATTTATTTTTTATTGTTTTTGACAGAGAGAGAGATAGAGACAGAGACAGAGAGAAAGGGGAGGGCCCCGAACAGTCTCCATAGTTGCACATCATTGGTTTTTCCACATAGTTTTATTCCACAGATGGACACGGGGCTGCACAGGGCAGGAACTGGGCCGGGGTCTTTACCCCTGTGAGAACTGAACTGGGGGCACTTCCCAGTTCAGCATGTGGGTCCACACGGGCCGGGGCCGGGATTCGATCCTTGGTCCCCGGGGTGGCAAAGTGAGCACTTAACCCACTGAGCCATCCTGGCTTCCCTGAGCCAGTGTTTTTAAGTCCCCAGAGGGGGATTGGCTGGGGGAAGTACCTAAAGAGATGAAGCAAGCTCATATCCTAAGATTGTAATTACGTGATTTTAAAACCCGAGTGTATTTCTTAAATTCAGTTATTTTCTTTTCATTTTTGAAAAGAATACATTGACATACCTATACTTCTCCCTTCCCAATTAGTTGCAATCTAATGCCAAGGGGCACCTCTCTATTACCAAATAGTCTGTATGACCAAGGACTAACATTTTTAAGTTACTCAGCTCTATTCTCATGGGCCTATATGTTTAATACCTCCAAAGATATTTTCAGGATAGGCTTTGTATACTTTTGTTGGTTATTTAGAGTCCTGTGGTATGTTTATGGTTTAGGAATGTCATGGTAAATTGTTTTTCAATAAATATTTTGAAATTAATGTTTCCATATGAATTTTTTTCTAATTAATCTATATTTTTTGGTTTTGTGCACATAGCATTTCCTAGGGTAAAACCAAGCAAATGACTTAAGGCCTCATCCTTTCTGAACTCCATTTGAACTTAACTAAGCTCACACTTAGTGATAAAGCAGCATGGTATTTAGAAGCCTAGGAACACAGGGTGATAGTGTTAAGTGGCAGCCGGTTTTTTCGTAAAAAGACTTCATGATTGGTAGTTTCCCCTTAATACCATTGCTTTAATGTAGTTTCTGTAAATCCCCATACACTGATCTAATGCAAATACTCTAGGTTGATAAAAGAAATTGCCAGTTTGCCAGTGATATAACTTAATGTGCTATTATTTCTGGTTCTAGTGAAGAATAGTATCTTAATTTAAAATGTAGGATTTATTTTTTTAGTAGGTATGTTTAGCATAAATTAGGTAGATGTCGTCATGATATCTGGGGTTTAAAATAATCTCGGAAAAAAAATGAAATTTACCTCACAGTAGCCATTAGCTTGTACAATCTTTTCTGAGATGGTGGGGTTGTATGTAAGAAAGCCTACAGCAACTTAGAGATTTTTCTGGAAGTCCAGCAAAGTAACATCAAATAAGTGGTCTTTAGTCTTATCCTCTCTGACTTATTTCCTTTCTCTTACCAAGTCTTTATCCTAAAGTTTGGTGCTCCTCAAGTTGGGTGCATCGGGGGGCTCTGTAACACTCGTGCTGCACAGGTGGTCAGTCATTCCTTAATTCAGTTTAATGGATCCAGTTGGGTTTTTTGAACCATAATTTTTATGGGTCCCCAAAACTGACTGTTCAAAGCATTGTGACCCTTATTATCATCAAAGCTCTGTCTCTGCTTAAGAATGAACTCACTGTTATTATTTTGTAGTGACTCCTCTGTATTAATCTCAACATGCTTTTGTCTGTGAAAATAAAAGATTTGACAAAGACCTTTATTCCTAGGCTGTTTGGGAAGAGTTAATAATATGGTAAAAATTAAGTGCAGCGGCTACAATGTTATAAATGAGTTGCTTCTTGCTTGCCCCTGTTAGTGCAAACAATGCTGTACAGTAAAATTCATGCCTAACACATGAAGCTTTAGGCCATACTTTTGAGAGTGATTTGCTAAGTAGCAGGTATAGTTAACTGCCAGTTGGTTTTAATATTTTCCCCCAGAATTTGTAACCTTGCTGCTTCCAAACTTCTTTTTCTGGGTGGCAAAGTTACAACTGGAAAAAGACAAGTGCGAACTTTCTTAAGAGTTTTATTTTTGCTTTAAAAATTAACATATTTCACCTCTTGGCTTTGGAGGACCTCAGATCTTGTTAGGAAATCCTTTTTATTTTTTTTATTCTGACATTTGTATTAATCTCCACCTTGAACACTAATAGTTGTATTGTCCACAAATCTCAGGAATGTTTTAGGCAGAAAACTGGTTTTACCCTGTTGGCGATCTGAAGGAGTGTGCATTAGGATTTATTAAATACTACTACTACTTTAATTGCAATCCTAGGTATCGTAGCATGAGTGGCCTTAGTTTGTTGAAGTGTACATTTTTTTCAAAAGTAAAATTTAAGATTAAAAATATATGCTATATATAGATATCTAGAAAACTTGGTTTGTGGTGCACAGGTTAGGTGTTGGATCATTAACTGTTGCAGGTACAATTTGTGTAACATTACTCATTTCTGTATATTTCTTTTATGAGAAGATATGTTGCCATGGTAACTAAAATTTCATTTTAGTTTTACTATTATGTGAATGAATGCTCCATTTTATTAAATATTACCAGGTCAGTACTATTTTTATACTTTATTAAACAACAGGGGATTTTAGTTTAATAGACTCAAAAAGGTCTTAATTAAAAGCAAATTACTAACAATTCTTTACATGAAAATCCCCGCTAATAGTGCCACAGTAATTTCTATAGAAATATCTTAAGGTCATTGATAAGTTTTTTTAAAGACAGTTCTTCATTGTGTCAGAATGACCTTTCATATCTTATCAAACTTGTAGTGCCCACCATTGTTTGTAACCATTAAACCATACTAAGTATGTTTGTAACCAGCATTGTGATATATTCTGTACTTGTATTGCTAAAAATGAATTATTGACCTAATAAATATAGTGTTCCTGCATTTGTGGTGTATCTGTTTTCCAATTTGGTTTGATCACTTTGGGTTGGGACTTGGGGTTATTTAAACATTGCAAACTGTTTACTAGCTAACAGTGAGAGAAACTTTGAACTAGAGCAGAAATGCTTCTTTTTCAAGAAAGGTAAGATGTATGGCAGAGGAGGCCGATGGTAACGTTTGGAAATGGTTGAGAGTACTTTTGAAAAGACAAAAAATACTTCATTAATGCAGGATATTTTACAAAAAAAAACTACATTCTTTTCCCCTAACTAGAAGGTTGAAAATGAGACCTGGTGAAATTCTGCTGGCCTTCATAGTGGAGAACCCTGGATTGGGGTTTCAATTCCTGAACACGAGGAATTTGAGAGATGTCATTATAAGCCTCTTTGTATTTATATGAATGGTAGGTTGAAGTTCAGTCCTTGAAAAAAAAATTCACCATGAAACAGCATGAATCTTAAGCACTCAAAACAGTTACAAGAAATAGAGCCAAATTTTTAAAGATTATAAAATCAATCAGCATTTAGACAAAACCCCACCTTCATTTGGAATAGTATTGGCTGTGTTGCCTGCCACCATCAGTGATACTGAATTTTAAAACTCCCTTTTACACCTCCATGACTGGATGTGCTGTTTCCTGTTTTGTATGGAATGCCTTTTCCTGCATGAAGCCTTACCTGTCAAGCTCAGTGGAAAGGGAAGTGTCCCTAAAGGCCTGAGTTGCCTCTTAGTATTTATGCAGAATTTTATTGAAAGCCATTACTATATGATCATGTAACTTACAGAATCAAGGTTTGCCAGCTAATAAACTGCTGATTTGTGCATTTTAACAAACATAGTTTAATATATATTAAACCACACACTTTGTACACATTTCCATAGTTTGAAAATTTAGGGGAAGCTGGGATGGTTCAGCAGGTTGTGTTTGCTTTGTAGACCTGGGGACAATCGCATTCTGGCCCCAACCCATGTGGACCCATATGCTGAACCTGAACGGGTGTGCTTCCCATGCGGGAGGCCCCCTGTTTGGTTCTTGCCAGGGTGAGCTTTCCATGTGGAAGGCCCCCGGTTTAGCCCCCAGATCAAGGGGGTGCACCTCCCATACCTATGTGGAAGGCCCCTGGCCTGGTTCCCTCCCTGCATAGCCCTGCCCACCTGTGTGGAATGAAACCATGTTGAAAACATGATGTACAACTATGGAGACTGCTCTGGGCTCTTCCCCTTCTGTCTTTCTCTGTCTCTGTCAAAAATCTTAAAAAAAAAATTTTTTTTCAAGGCAAACACACATTAGGGTGGCTATTAACAGTGCATTATTGTTGGGAGTGGAAAATGGTGCTTTGAAAAATGGGTTCCTTAAAAAGTTAAAAATAGAATTACCGTGTGATGCAGCAGTTCCTGGTCTAGGTATATATGAGTATCTAAAATAACTGAAAACAAGATCTTGAACTGATTTTCATACACCGGTGTCACAATAGCTGAAAGGTGGAAGCAAACCATATGTCCATCAACAGATGAATGGATAAATGAAATTTGATGTATACATACAATGAAATATGACTAAGCTAAAAACGAAGGCGGTTCTGACACATGCTACAACATAGATGTGCCTTGAGGGCATTACACTTAACTGATACAAGTCAGTAGCAAAAGGTAGGGAAGAGATTAAATACTGTGTGATTTTACTGCAAGTAGAATGTTGGTTGTTGGAGCTGGGAGGAGGGGGAAATGGGGAATGGTTGTTTAATGGGGAGTTTCAGTTTTGCAAGGTGAAAAATTTCTGGAGCTTTGCACAATAATGTGAGTATAGTTAACACTACTGAACTGTACACCTAAAAATAATGGAGATGGTAAATTTTGAGTGTACACAATTTAAAAAACTTTTAGGACAAAGGCTTTCAACTTGCATTAGCAGTTAAATCAGAAGACACGAGTTTGAAAACAATCTGAATGCTCACTTCTGGACAGTGCCTTGAAAAACCTCAAGTGCAGTTTATCTTTGAATTAGAACAGTGGTGTAACATGTCAAAGTTGAAGTGCATTTAAATTCCTGCTCAGCACAGAACCAAGTTGGTTTTTCATTCTTGCTGCTACCTAAATAGTATGAGTATTTTTCTTTTCTGTTATTGGCTATGATCCATCGCCAGCCTACGTTCTGCATCTGTCATGTTGGTGTCAGAGTAATCAAATTTCTCTACACAGGAAAAAAAAGGATGAAACGTTTAATAACTGCCTTTGGTACTTTTTGACTGGGATGAAGTTAATTTAGTATATATATTTGATCAACCAAATCAAGTCTTTAACTTTTAGTTTTTTAGAAATATGATTTACCTAAAAGCAGCTTTTATCAGAAAGTGAGATTTCTTAACCAAAAAAAAATAATTTTAAGGGAAAAAAAAAATGAGATTTCTTGAGAGGCAGGGTGCTTAAAATGAGAACGAGGACTTCAGAGTCCAGAGGAACTACCTTTTACCAGCTGTGGCTTAGGCAAGTTACTCCATTTCTGAGCTTGGCTCCTCATCTGTTAACTGAATAGAACACTACCTGTCTCTTGGATTAGTATGAGGATTAAATAAAATGAATGCAATGCCTTGGTCAGTACTAGGACCATTAAGGACACTGAAAATGTTAAGTCTTTTCTTCTTCCTCCTCCCTTGCCCTAGTGGGTTATGGAAGAGAAGGAAGAGGAAACTGAAAACTCCAGTTTTGCTGAATAGATGATGATGTGCATGCCGAGCCAGGTGATTCCATCTGCAAGATCTGTAAGACTCAGCAGCACAGCAACTACCCAGTGTGTCGATAATAAATAAGGCTGAGCTAAGCTTTTTGGTTTCAGGTCAGGTTTGTGGAGGAGCATTGAGTAGAGCATGTTCTTCTGAAGTTTGGTTCTAAGAAGTCACTTCAGGTTAAATAAAAAAAGCTGGTTTGTGTGTGTGTGTGTGTGTGTGTGTGTGTGTTGGGGGAATCTCAGAAGAAAGAAATTGGAGGAGGGAGCTTATCAAAACCAAACATTTCCCAGAGGGAGCTTATCAAAACCAAATTTACATCTTTCTGCCCCTAAGGGTAACCATTTCTATTCCCTAACTTCTCCCCAATACATTGCTGTCATAGCCCAGAGACATCTTTAGTATGGTTTAGGGTACAGGCTCTAGAACTGGACTGGAATCTTACATCTACCACTTACTAGCAAGAAAGCACCCACAACTTTAGGAGGACAAGCTGATTAGTACAGTAGTGCCTTCCCTCTGGTCACCTCAAAGCCATAGACACCACCAGGTCCTCTGGCTGCAGACTCCCAGGGCCAACTGGAGATTCTAGGAAGCTACTCTTCGGCCCCAGAGAAGTTACACCACAAGGGGGGGAAAAAGAAAATGTTAAATGGGTATATCAACTTTGGGGAAAGTCCCAAGAGAAAACCATGGGACCCCTTTCCTCATCCTCACCTATTTTTCACTTCTATTTGGTTCTTTTCAGAATCTGTATTCTTTTCCTATCATATCCTGTTTTGTTGTATCTTTTTCTAATTTTTCATAAAAACCCATCCCTACATGGGTAGATCGATCAATGGATCAGAACAGAAAGTTCAGAAGTAGACTCAAATAAATCAGGAATTTAATATATAATAAAGATGACTTTATTTTTTAAGATTTATTTTATTGTTTTTGATAGAGAAGGGGGAGGGCCAAGAGCAGTCTCTTCAGTCATATGTCACTAGTTTTCAACGTATTTTCATTTTATACAGGGGGGTGTGGGCTGCTCAGGGTGGGAACTGGGCCAGGGGGGTCTTCTGCATGGGAAGCACACCCCAGTTCAGCATGTGGGTCTTTATGGACCAGGGCCGGGATTTGATCCTCAGACCCCAGGACTGCAAGGTGAGCACTCAAACCGCTGAGCTACCTGGCATCCCCAAAGATGACATTTCATTCAAATATAATTTTTTTTCTATATGTTATATCTTATAATAAAGCTATCCCCAACTTTTTGGCACCAGGGACCGGTTTCTTAGAAGACAATTTTTCCATGGATGGAGGTGGGGGTGGGGGGTTGGGGGATGGTTTCAGGATTATTCAAGCACATTACATTTATTGAGCACTTTATTGTTACATTGCAATGTATAATGAAAAATTATACAACTCATCATGCTACAGAATTAGTGAGAGCCCTGGGCTTGTTTCCTACAACTAGACAGTCCACTCTGGGGGTGATAGGGGACAGTGACATTTGAAGTGTGTTGCTTATACCCAGTCTACTCTGGAATCTCATTCTGGTTGCTGTCTCTGCAGAAAACCCTGCTTCACAAAGATAGGATGTTGGAAATGGAAGCAGGCTTTTCAGTGCTTTTGTGGAAACCTCAGGATATTCCACCTTGACTTTCGTCCAGAATGTATAGAGATTTGAAGTTGTCTCAAACATACTTTTAAGGCCACCATCATTTGTGATCTCAAGCAGTTGATCCTCTTCTACCACCGACAAAGTCAATTCACCTGGCTTATTTCACAGGTAGGTCACAGATCCATTCCTTGCCAGTTCAAGGGTGTTTTGTGGTTGAGAAGTGATGTTCAAACTCTTTTGAAAGCTGAGATAGGTGATCATGCACCAGCTGGGAGAAAGAAGACCCCGGCTCAGTCTCTTTCAAAATATCTGCTAATATTTGAAACATGTCAAAAAACCCAATGTTCACTCGTCACCTCCATGATTCCAGTTTGGCTTTGAATGCAGTCACTTTATCTGCTGACTTACACACAGTTGTCTTTCTGCCCTGAAGTGACAGATTGAGTTCATAGGGCAGGTTGAATATGTTATACAAGTAAGCAAGTTTTGCAACCCATTCTGGCTCACTGAAATGTGTTGCTAGTGGTGGCTGTTTTTCTAAAAGAAATCTCTAGAGCAGCTCTCACAACTCAAAAACTCTGGCCAGTGATCTACCTTTAGAAGCCATCTCACTTCTGTGTATAAGAGAAGACGTGTGTGCTCTGCGTCCACCTCCTCACAGAGCTGCATGAACAGATGTGAGTTAAGGGCATGTACTTTATGTGGTTGATAACATTAAGCACATCCTGCAAAACACTGTTAAGTTCAGGTGACATTTTTCGGCTAGCCAGCATTTCTCTATGGATGACACAGTGCATAGACTCACATTCAGAAGTCACCTCTTTGACCCAAGTAGTGAAACCAGAAAACTGTCCAGTCATGGCAGCTGCTCCATCCATGAATATACCAACACTAAATGACCAATTCAGTTTTCCTGATATGTAATCATTCAAAGACTTGAATAGTTCTGAAGCTGTGGTGTTGGTGGGTAACAAAAGTGCACATAACATGTCCTCATGCCCATCCTCCTGAAAAATACATTACACAGAAACAAGCATTGTTGCCTTGTCAACATCAGTAGTTCATCAACCTAGATTGTGTACCACGGTGACTCATGAATCCTCTCTAACAATCATGCCTCTATATTCTCTGCTATTTCATCAGTTCCTCTAGTTTTGGTGCTAATCAAAAGAGGAACATGTGTCACCTTCTGAACTGCAGCCTCTCCTAAGTGTTCATGACAAATGCCCTTAGCAGCGAGCAGGATCAACTCTTCACCAATAGCAAAGAGCTTCTCAGCTTTAGCAATGTGATTAGCCACTAAGAATGGTGCTCTCAGTGCAGACACATGTGATAACGTGGTGGCCTTCAATAATTCCTTCTGTTCTTTGTATTCGTGTTTTGTTTTGTTTTGAAAAACTACAAAGGCTTGTCTTTTAATGTAGGGTGCCTGGTCTCCATGTGGTGAAGCAGTTTCAAAGATTTCATGGCTTTATTGGATAGCCGGTTACCACACATTATGCAAAGTGGCCTTGGAGAATGTGAATCACCTGTTGCAATGAACCTGTAATTTAATTAGGACTGTTGGTATTTTCTTTTAAATGCAGCTTTCTTTTTGTTGGCAGTCCTAGTTTTCTGCTGTTTCATCACTGGGTCTCTTTCCCTTTTCAAAGAAGCTCTCCAATGACATTTGTTTTTCATTCATTTTGGCTAGGGTTAGCTTGTGGGCTTACCAAAACTGTGATTGAGATAAGTGTGCAGTGTGGGAAAGGGGTATGGACAGAAGTGGTAAATAAAATAATGGGTGGGTCATGCTTGGATTAAAGTAAGTGTTGGAGTCTGGCTTAAAGCCTGCTACCAGACGTAACTGAACAATTGAAGTACATCAACTCACTTGCCAGTATAAAGCCTGCCACCAGATGTAGCTTAATTGTCACTGGACACTCACTGATAGGCTTTTGATGTGAGTTTGCTAGCAATTGATTTATGATGGTCTCTGTGCAGTCAAACCTCTCTGCTCATGTGAATTTGTATTTGTAGCTGCTCCCCAGTGCTAGCATCACCGCCTCAGCTCCACCTCAGGTCATCAGGCGTTAAATTCTTTTTTTTTTTTTTTTAGGCATTAGAGTCTCATAAGGAGTGTGCAACCTAGATTCCTCGCATGCGCAGTTCACATTAGAGTTTGCTCCCCTATGAGCATCTAATGCCACTGCTGATCTGACAGGAGGCGGAGCTCAGGTAGCAATGCCAGCGATGGGGAGCGGCTGTAAATGCAGATGAAGCTTTGCTCCCCCACCGCTCACCTCCTGCTGTGCAGCCTGATTCCTAACAGGCCACAATGAGTACTGGTCCGTGGCCCAGGGTTTGGGGATTACTGTCATAATACACTTCCACGTGTACAGGGACAACTGTTTAGTCATCTGAAAACCATATGCATATTATACACTTAACCCCTTGACATACAAAGACATCTCAGATATGTCATATGTTTCTTAAGCCATTATAAACATTGATGTCTCTGAGACATGCACAGATTTAATTTGCTTTGAGTGCAGTTCTGATGCAAATATTATCAAGAAATAATTATGTATACTCAGTGTTAAAGTGTGAACTGTAGAAATAATCTTTTTAAGATTTCTGTTTTGAATTTGTATGAAAGTGACACTGCAAACTAAAGAGGGTATTAGAGTGAAAACAGTGACACTGATATTCAACAAATTCATACGCTGACTCAAATTCAAGTGAAGATAGTCCTAGCCAATGTAATGCTCATAAATATGCAAGACCTATATCTCTATCATGTAGTGATGATTGTGATTTAGGAGATGAAGAATGGAATTGGGAAGGAAAAGAAAATATTCCAAATATAACACCACTTACCCAAATTGCTGGTATAAATGCTTTAGTTTTGGGAAGACTAGGAGCAAATCCTATACCTCTTTGTGTTTTGAACAAGTGCTAATGATGATTTAAAAAAAATGATAACCATAGATAAACATAGATACGTAAGTCAAAGGATGAAGAACCAGAACTCGAAAAAAGACAAGGAATGGTTTCCAGAGACAAGTGATGAAATGAAAGCATGTCTTTCATTATGTATTATAATGTTGCAAGTACAAAAATCTAAAATAGGGGAAGCTGGGATGGCTCAGTGGGTTGAGCGCTCACTTTGCAGCCCCAAAGTCCAAGGATCTAGTCCCAGCCCCAGCCCATGCGGGCCCATGTGCTGACCTGTGGTGTGCTTCCCATGTGTATGTGTGTGTAGGGGGGCAGTTTGGTTCCTGCCAGGGCGAGCTTTCATGTAGGAGGCCCCCAGTGCAGCCCCCAGCTTGTGGAGGTGAGCTTCCCATGTGGGAGGCCCCTGGCCCGGTTCCCACCTTGCACAACCCTGTGCCCACCTGTGTGGAATGGGGCTATGTCGAAAAACTAATGACATACAACTATGGAGAGTGCTCTGGGCCCTCCCCCTTCTCTCTCTCTCTCTCTCTCTCTCTCTCTCTCTCTCTCTCTCTGTCAAAAACAATAAAATAAATCCTTTTTAAAAATCTACAATAGATATGTACTGGTCAAAAAGAGGGATATTGAAGACACTGAGATTTAAAAAAACTGCCACAAACATTTCTTGGCTACATCACATTTTCTTCACTTTGTGGACGATGACACTGTATGTAAAGAAGACAATATAAAAAGTGCAAAATATAGTACACTGTTTGAATAATAAGTTTGAACAATTATACACTCCAGATGAAGATGTCTCTCTAGAAAGTCACTGATGAAATTCAAAGGACAGCTGGGGTACATGCTACCAAACTTGCCAGATTTGGAACTGTGACAGGGTGAAGAAGGAAGGGGTAGAAGGAGGCGGCTGCCCAGGGGAGGCGGAAATCGAGGCACCTGCTGAATCTCCCTCAGGATGAAGGTTCTAGGGGCTGAGAGGCAGTAGGATTAATTGGTGCTAATTTTCCACAATTGACAAAGAGCTGCAAGCTAGCAGAGGTGGAGGGAATTGCTAGTAATGGGCCATAATTGACAGGAGAAGAACCCTTTTACCTTTCAGGCAAGGATGTAAAACGGAAGGAAGGTGGACGCCGGGGAGAAGCAGATGGAGGCAGAGAAGAGAAACAGGTGGGTGCTGGGGCACAGCAGTTGGCTTGGCCCCCAAGGCATAGCAGCAAAGAGCAGAGCCTGGGATGCAGAGGTTTGGTTGGCAAGGCTGCGCTTGGGAGAAGGTTTGGTTAGAAAAGGGCGGCACTTGGGATGTGGAGGTTTGGTCTGCAGGGAGCATCCAGTAACAGAATCAATGTTTACAGGTTATGTGAACCCATTATTGGATATTGCACTGCAAATGTTAAGTTGGAAAATAAATACTATTTTTTTCTCATATAGAATTTTATTTAATTCATATGTCAAGGGGTTAAACCAAAATTAATTTTAGATAAACCAAAGATTTATAAAGGATGGTCAAGAAATGCACGGCATGATGGGGGAAGAAGGGTAAAATAAAACTATTATACTTTTATTTTCACTATTTTCTTCCTAAACTCATACACTTTTCAGATCTTTCAATAAGCTTATTTACTCCCTCAAATTTGCCCTCAAGTTGCAGCTTTAACTTCATCATCTGTACATTTTTCCCTTGAAGCTGTTTTTCATATTTGGGACTAATATCAATCAGATGGAGCCAGGTCTGGACGGTAGGGAGGGTGGTTTAATGTTTGGAAGCCACAGTCATGAAGAGCAGTCAACGCAACACTGCTCTTGTGTGCGGACACGTTGTCGTGCGAAAGCAGCAGCCCTTTGGTCCACTATCCCCTTGTTTCCTCCTTCAGATTCCCTGAACTGTCTCAGCAGACTGGAATAGTGCTCTCCAGTTATTGTGACACCTTTATCCTTGTAACCTGATCAGCAGAATATCCTCCATATGCCAAAAAACAGTAACCATGTTTCCCCTTGCTTTGTGAATAACTTAATAATGGGGCAAAATTCAATTTTATTCATACTTGGGGTTTTCTTCACATGTGATGTACTTCTTTGGCAATATCTGAAAAACACAGATGCAAGTAGGCTGAAATTTGTCACATACACTAATAATAAGTCACACAATCAAACTGTGTGCACTAGTACCCCCACCTCTCTGATAACCCTCCATTCTGCAAAATTTCTTGACGTAGTAAATGTAAAAATGTAAAAATTGAAACCCTAGTGCTAGAAGATAGAATTTTAAATATTCTCTGAGTAGTGAAGAACTTTCAAAGTCATATTAAAGCCATAAAAGAAAGGATTGATAATTTCAGTACATAAAATAGAAAATGCCCACCTGTACAAAAGAAAAATAAAGTCAAAACACAGGGGCACTGTATGTAGAATCAGGAGACCTGGAAAGTCAAGACCTCAATTCAGCTGTGACAGCCCCTTTGTCCCTGTTTTCTTCTCTCTATTGGGGAGGTGTCTCCTTACAAGTCTTTTAAAATTAAATTTACAAAAACTCCCTCTCAAGTTTGACGTGAAGATCTGATGGGAATGGTGAATGCAAAGCACTTTGCCGCCTCTCCCGAGTTATGTATTGGTGGCAGTGCTACGCGAAAGCAGCTGCCTGGTGACTCCTGTAGCCTGGGATGAAAGTGGGTCAGGCAGCAATCAATCATTGCCTCTGTGGTCAGGAGCCGCTTCCATTTAAGCCTTTAGGGAAAGTATCCGTTATTCTCCAGGGGACGGGCCCTTCTTGAGGGCTGCCTGGGCAGCCATCAGTGAAGCATTTTTCCTGGGGTGAGCCTACCCATATGGCGGCACAGACCAAGGTGTGATCTGGGGGTTCCTCCGAGGCACTTCACCTCCAAATGCCTCCTTCAACAACTGGGGTTTCCCAAGTCCACCTTAGAGAGTCATATGAGGGGTGGTCAAGAAATTAGCAGAATGGGGGTTTATTGGAGAAGTGGGGGTACTAGTGCACAGTTTGTGTGACTTATTGTTAGTATATTCATCAAATTTTAACCTACTTGCATCCATATTCTTTCTGACATTGCCGAAGAAGTACATCAAATGTGAAGAAAACCCCAAGTATGGATAAAATTGAATTTTGCACCATCATTGAGTTCTTCACAAGATAAGGAAAAACACCTCAAACCATTTTGGAAGAGAACTTACTGGTTTACTGGGACTTGCCCTGGGAAATTCATGGTTTACAAAAGGCAAAGCCTTTTCAAGCAAAGCAGAGTCAATTGAAGACACTGCTGTCTGGGACGCCCTGTTGAGGCCGCTTCCTCAGACATTACCAAAAAGTTAAAAACTTGTAGTGGAAGATGCCAGATTGAGTAAAAAGCAGCTTGCAGAAATGGGTGGACTATCGACTATAACCATTTTGAATATTCTCCGTCAGCATCTAAAGACATCAAAAGTCAGTGCAGGATGGGTACCGAGAATGCTCACGCCACTTGAAAAGCAACAGTGCGTCTAGTGTTCACGACCGTGTTTGCACCTCTGCAGAGACGACAAAGTTTTAAATGGATTGTCACTGGAGATGAAACTTGGGTTCATCACCATGAGCCTGAGTCAAAGCAGGAGTCCAGGGAAGTCAGGATACTCAGTGGGTTCAAGCACTCGTCTTGTAGCCCCGGGGTCTTATGATCAAATCCCTGTCCCGGCCCATGTGGACCCATACCCTGAAGTGGGCTGTGCCCTCAGTTCAGTTCTCACTGGGGTGAGTTTCCTATGTGGGAGGCCCTGGCCCAGTTCCTGCCCTGTGCAGCCCCTCCCATCTGTGGAATGAAACTATGTAGTAAACTAATGATGTGCAACTATGGAGACTGTTTTGGGCCCTCCACCTTCTCTCCATCTCTGTCACTTTCTCTGTCAAAAACAATAAAAATAAATCTAAAAAAAAAAAAAAAAGAAAAAAACAGGAGTCCATGCAGTTGCATGAAAAGGGCATGCCACCCTCTAAGAAGTTCAAGGTGTTGCAACTGGCTGGAAAAAATCATGGCTATTGTTTTTTGGGATATGTAGGGTATTCTGCTGATTGATTACAAGGATAAGGGTGTCACAATGACTGGAGAGTACTATCCCCATCTGTTGAGACAGTTAAAATAATTTATGAAGGGTAAAAGAGGAGAGAAATGAACCAAAGGGATGCTGCTTTTGCAAGACAACGTGTCCGCTCACAAGAACAATTTTGCGTTGGCTGCTCTTCATGACTGTGGGTTCCAAACATTAAACCACCCTCCCTACCGTCCAGACCTGGCTCCATCTGATTGTTATTTGTTCCCTAATATGAAATAACAGCTTTGAGGGAAGAAATTTACAGATGTTGAACTTAAAGCTGCAATTTGAGGGCAAAAAAGCAACTTTTTTTTTTAGCATATAAATAAGCTTATTGTAAGGTCTGAAAAGTGTATTAGGGTTCAGGGTGAATATATTGAAAAGGAAAAATAATAGTTTTATTTTACCCTTCTTCCCCTTAATTATGCAATTTTCTTGACCATTCCTTGTACTCTGGTTGTTAATATCTTAATTGAGAAAATACAAACAGTCTTTGGAGGAGTACTACTTTGTCTTGTGCATTCTTTACATTTTGTGGGCAATGTTTTGGCCACGAAATGGGGGAGCTTGTGTCCCTGGTGTTGGGAAGTGCCCTGACCTTCAGGTCACCAGGTCTGACTTCCTGTATAGCCTTGGAGAAGTCTCCTTTCTTCCAGACTTCTTTTTTTTTCCTGTGAACCAAGAGGTGGTTGGATTAAATGCTCTTTTCTTTTTTCTTCATTCATTCATTCATTTATTCAATAATCAATCATTCTACAGATATTTGTTAAGTACTATCACGTGCTGGGTGCTGTTGTAATTGCTTGGTGTACAGCAATGAACAAAACAGACAAAAATCTTTCCCCCTGTGGAACTTACATTTTAGTAGGAGGGGGTTGTCAATAAATAAGAAATATAATCATAAACTAAATTATATAATATTTGGGAATCCGGGATGGCTCAGTGGGTTAAGCGCTTGCTTTGCAACCCTGGGGACTGAGAATCGAATTCTGGCCCTGCCCATGTGGACCCATATGCTGAACTGGGGTGTGCTTCCCATGCAGGAGGCCCCAAGCCCTGTTCCTTCCCTGAATACCCCCACCAACCTGTGTGAAACAAAACCATGTTGATGATGTACAGCTATGGAGACTGCTCTGGGCCCTCCCCCTTCTGTCTGTCTCTGTCTCTGTAAAAAACAATAAAATAAACCTTTAAAAAATAAATTACATAATATTTTAAGGGTATAGTGCTCTAGGAAAACAAAAACAGAGCAAGAGATATTTAAAATGTGTGTGTGTGTTGGGGGTTGGAATTTAAAACAGAGGTCATGTTAGGTTGCACTGAGAAGGTGAGATTTGAACAAAGATTTGAAGGCAATGAAGGCATTAGGCTGGTGGATATCTCATGAAGAACATTCCAGACAGAGAAAACAGCCAGTGGAAAGGCCCTGGAGCAGGAGTATGCTCGACAAGTATGAGGAAAGCAAGGATGAGGGCAAAGAGGGAACAGAATAGATGGTGGAGATAGAGTCTAGAGGGCCTTGTAGACCCTGGCAAAGATTTTGTCTTTTCATCTGCACAAGATGAAAAGCTGTTGAATGGGTTTGGAGAGCAGCAAAATTGAGCAGAAGACACAGCAAACTTCCATAAACCCCCTGCCCTGACATATGCACAGCCTCCCCCCCTATACACATCTCTCACCAGAGTGGTACAGTTGTTACCATTGATAAATCTACATTGACATGCTGTTACTACCCAGAGTATATAGTTTACTCTTGGGGTTACACATTGTATGGGTTTAGATGAATGTATAATGACATGTATCTACCATTCTAGTATATACAGAGTATTTTTACTGTCCTAAAAAGCCTCGGTGCCGCTGAAGGGTTTTGAGCAGACCAATGTGGTGTGATCGGCCTTTTTGGAATTCTGAGATTCTACTAAATTTGAAAGAGTTAATAGGACTTCAAAACCAACCTTCACCTGTTGCCCATTTTGCCTTCTGGCATCTTTTTTATTTTTTTTATTTTTATTTTTTTTAATTTATTGTTAAATTTGATGAGGTTACATCGGTTGGTAACAATTAGACAGTTTACAGATGTACAAGTCCACCTCACATCATTCATGCATCGTATTATGTGCCCATCACTCAGTATCAGTTCCCCTTCCATCACCTTATATCTAGTGCCCACT
>PVKE010022510.1:0-25505 GCA_004027555.1 Craseonycteris thonglongyai | reverse complement strand
GTTTATTTCTTCACCTCATTATATAGAAAAAGGCTACTTGCACATTTTACAAGACTACAAGGTAAAAAGGATTAATGGTAAAAAGGATTAACTTGAATACAAAACAGAGACTAGTTGCCTTATGGCTAAGCACAGACTTCATGTTTACAGAATAAAAACTTATCTTACTGCAAAGCAGCAATTATTGGATGACTAATGATCAGAGCATTTTTGAGAAAGAAGGTGCTGGTACACTAAAGATAAATGGTAAACCACATCTGACCTAAACCTTTTAAGTCTGTGCACTTTTGCTTCTCTCCAAACTCCCTGAGTTAGTCATGCTTACACTCCCTGGGGGAAAAGGGAAAGAGAAGAGAAATTCCTGTAGGAGAGTTGGGAGGGGAATGAGGATCTGTGCCTCATCTCTCTTGCTCCCCATGTTTTCTCCTGATGGCCCGTGTGTGACTGTGAAAACCATGTTTTGAAGTGTGTTAACAGATCAAGATTGCATTTAGCAAACCACCTTTTCTCTGTTTAGGAACAATCTCTCCAATTTCAAAACACAATATGTTAATTGAAGGAGCTCAGGTAGCAATCACAGAATATTTTTCATGACAGATGAAGAACACAAATATTCTGAAGACCAAATCTGCATAAACAAAATGAAAGGACATTTTGTCCATTTTCTGGCATTGCAAAGTTAGAGTGAAATCAAATGAATGTGGTGGCAGTAAAATTACAATATTAACTATCTGAAGACTGGGCTCATTACCTAAGAAGGCAAAACATCAATGTGTAGCATTATAGCATTCTGCTTGTGTTGCTGAACATGTGTTTGGATGTTTTTATATATTCTCCATTCATTTGGGTGCAGAGTAAGCACTTTGTGTCAGCCTCTTGATAGAAGCTTAATTTTGTATTGTTTCTATTATATTGCTTTTCCCTAATGAGAATGATATTCTGTCTTAAAAGTAAACACTCCGGGGAAGCCAGGATGGCTCAGTGGGTTGGGCGCTCTCTTTGCAGCCCTGGGGACCGAGGATCAAATCCTGGCCTTGGCCCCGGCCCGTGCGGACTCATATGCTGAACTGGGGAGTGCCCCCAGTTAAGTTCTCACTGGGGCGAGACCCCGGCCCAGTTCCTGCCCTGTGCAGCCCCGCACCCTCCTGTGGAATGAAACTATGTGGAAAAACCAATGATGTGCAGCTATGGAGACTGTTCTGGGCCCTCCCCCTTCTCTCTGTCTCTGACTCTGTATCTCTATCTCTCTCTGTCAAAAACAATAAATAAATCTTAAAAAAAAGAAAAGAAAAGTAAACACTGCATTTATTTTCCAAAATTGCTGGGCTCCAGTTCTTTCATTTCTCATTATCAAATGGCATGTACAGGATTACAGATATATCTTAAAATTGAGCCACTCTTTGATTCAAAAATTACATTTGAATAATATGTGAGAAAAATATCCATTCATTTAATCACTCATTCTTTCATTCTTTTAATGGTATATGTTGAGCTAAGCATAGTGGGAAATTCAAGGATAGAAATGACATTATCTCTGCCCTTAAGATGTTTATAATGTAGAAGTGGTAGAACATTATCAGTACCTTCAGACAGAACAATCATAGGACCATCAAATTTCAGAGAAAAACGATAGCTATGTATTCTTTCCTTCCACAAATATTATTGACCACCTACTATATGCTAGGCACTGTTCTAGGGAATGGTTATATAGAAGGGAGGAAGATAGTCAAGGTCCCTGACTTGTGGACCTTGCATCCTTGGGGAGAAATGGAAAATAAGAAAACAAGCAAATAAATAATATTACTTTAGGTAGCCATAATTACTGTGAAGAAAACTAAAGAAAGACCATACAAAGGGCAGTGATAGTGAGCAAGGACTGCGGCTTTGAGATCAGGAAGGCCTCTGTGAGTAGGTGACAGCTGAGTAGAGATTCAATGATGTATAGAAGCAAGTGAATGGAGATCTGTGGGAAAGTCTTTCCAGAAAGAGAGACCAATATGAAAATAACCTTGAGGCAAAAATGAGCTTGGCATACTCTGGAACAAAAAGAAAGCACGTGACTAGAGTGCATAGAAGAGGAGTGAGAGGTGAGGTCATAGAGTTGGGAAGGGGCCAGATCCTACTGAATGTTGTAGGCCATGATAAAGATTTTATTTTAAGTGAGAATGAAATTCACTGGAGATTTTAAGCAGGCAGTGGCAAGCGGTATGATCTGATTTACATTTTAGAAGAACTGTTCTCGATCCTGTGTGGAAATCCAATTAGAGAGTGGTAAGAAAGGTAACTAGGACAGAGATTAGGCATGTATGAATCACCCAGGCTAAAGAGGACCAAAGAGAAATCAACTCAAGCAGTCAAACCTAGAGATGACAGAGTAGAACTTATTGTAGTCCAGTTAGGGGCAGTTGGTTCGGACTAGGGTGACAGTTACTGAGGTGGTAAGAAGTGGTTCCACTTGAGGGTTTAGTTTCACAATGGAAGTGATAGGGCACTATTTGAGTTGAACTTCAAATGATGGGCAAGGGGACAGTCATTCATGGATTTATTGAGTGCAGACTGGGCATTGGGCTAGTTGTTGGGGATATAGCAGTGCAGAAGTCCTTTCTGAGAATGAGGAGAAAACTTGCTAAGGAAGTAATATTTTAAGTAAAGATACAAAAGTAGTGAGGTAAGCAATATATTTATAAGAATTACATCTACAATTAGTTCTAATGATGCTTTATCCTTTTCTTTTTACTGTAGACAATTGTATGATTAAACTCCTTTGTATGCTTGAATCTCCTTGAATTTGCAAAAGTGTTAAGTTTCTATCAGTAGAAGCTAAATTGATGGTCTTTTGGCAAATTTTATCAGATCAGCTCCTTAGGAAGAGTGGTTAATACTTATCTTTCCCAGGAGAAATTATAGACTCCTTGTAAAGGAAAAAAAGCAGAAGAAAATACAAAACATAATAAACTCATACATCTAGTTACATCTAATACTGTTCATCTGCTACTCTCTCTGCCTCAAATCTTGCCTTTAAATCTTTTCTCAACTGGATGACCCAACTTCAACTTTCCTTTCTTCTAATTCTTATTGTATACTGACTCCAGAATTAACTGACCTAAAGTATTCTAGTCATACCTTTTCCCTAGCACTTATAGAATAAATTTCAAGTTCCTTAGCCTAATATCAACTGACACAACCTACTTATTCTGCTTTATTTCTGACTCTACTCCCAACTCTCCAATTGTTTGAATCTCATTGAGTTTTTCTTCTTTAAAAAGTAATTATTTTAAAAATTGTGCTTAAATTATAAAACATAAAATTTACCATCTTGACCACCTTTAAGTGTACAATTTAGTGGCATTAAATACATTCACATTGTTGTGCAAATCCCGTTGTATTTTAAATCACACAGTATCACTATCCTTGTCATGCTTCTGGCGATTTGTTGCCTGAATCATGCCTGTATTTATACGATTGCTATTGGCCCCTGATATGCCTTTCCCTTTTCTTACCAATTAAAATCCTCTGCATCTTGAAGAGTAGCACTCAGATCCTACCTCGTGCTTTAGGCTTCTATGAAACTTTATCTGGAAACAGGTCAACTTTGTTGCTAGGTAATATACTGCGTACAGTTAAAATGATGCCTGGTTGGCAAACTGCATCTGGACTAGAAAGATTTGTACACGAACTATATAAATACCTGATGGGGATGCAATACATCGGACTTCCCTGTGCAATGAGCCTTGTAATTGGGCAGGTCCTTTGTGTCCAGAGGCAAAGCCTAAAGAGTTGTTACAAGAGATATTGCCTCTTACTGGGCATGAGGCTTCTAATCCAGGAACATTCCTGTACTCACCCAATAGTGGTCTTATCTTCTTGTACCTGAGCTGTTACCTGAGGGTCCCGGAGTGATATCTGTACTGATGTAAGGACTCCCAGTGAAGAGAAACTCCAAAGCCACCCTCCTGGACAGCAGTATTTTTGTATAGCATCTGTTTAGGTAAATCTAAAGTCAAGTGTGGCCCAAAGTAGTCTTGTGAGTCTGATTGTTTAGTTGAACCTAAGAAGACCTGCTTTTGGGAGTTGCATTCCTATGTAGAAATATTCTAAATATCAATACCCCTTGCCCATCTGGAGCTAACCCACTTGGACTATACTTAGGCTGAAGATCATAAAGCCTTGCCTACCTTTGGCAGGAGCTGGATTGCCTGTAGAATTCTTTGTCTGTGCCCAGAATTAAGGATTCCAATTTCCAATAAATCCTGATCTTCCATAACATTGCTTCCCTGAAACAAAACCAGAAATGTTAGAAGTTAAGTCAGGCATTATGACTAAGGGCAATAATGATTTATTTAATACAGGGGCAAATAACCAGCAAGTGGTCTGAGTTTTATAAACAAAAACATAGTCATTCTTCTGTGAGGGTGAGGGCAAAGGGGATCCACCTGTGTGATGAAGTTGAAAGTTCTAGGAAATCTTCCTTTTGTCACAAATACTCTCATGGCTTACTATTTCTGTTTAAATTACCTGCATTGGAGATTCATTCCTATGACTTAAAACTCTGTCCCTCTCAAATGTAAATGATTCTAGGGAAGAGTTGCCATTTAAAACTTATCAGTGAGGAAAGCCGGGATGGCTCAAAAGGTTAAGTGCTCGATTTGAAGCCCCGAGCACCGAGGATCGAATCCCGGCTCTGGCCCAGGCGGACCCACATGCTGAACTGGGGTGTGCTTCCCATGCTGGAGGCCCCCATTCAGTTAAAGAAACAACAAAAAACAACTATGAGTGGCCTATTGTTGATGTGAATGATTCAGCCCCATCTCCCCCTCACATATTACCTACACCAGCTGAAAACAGAGATGGAAAAATTGAGTATACTAGGCAGGTTAAAAGTGAGAATTAATGTTAAAATATTGAATACTGGACACCTGGCTAATATGTGAAAATGGAACAATAAATAAGATGCAGGTCCCTGCCCATAACTGTCTTTATTCCTTCTAATCCAGGGATGGAAAGTGTTCCAAGGCAGCTGAAATGATGCAAATGTGCTATGATAGTGACACATGCTTGGAAGCCTAGTGGGGATTAGGGATGTCTAGCCAGATACTGAAAGATGGTTAGGACTTAGCATTCAAAAGAGGAATGACAGGAGAATTTATGTGTAATGTCCCATGGGTAAGATAGAACATCGAGTTCTGGAATAAGGTGGAGACAGCAATAAAAGGTAAGGCTGGAAATGAAAGTACAGGCCAGACCATAGAGACACCACATGACATGAGGAGGAATTTAGATTTCATCCTGCCCATAATGGGAGATATGCACACATTTTAAGAAAAGAAGTTACATGATGAGATGCCAAATTTAGAAATTTGGTTTCTCTGGCTGAGTCTGTTTCCTTACCTATAAAATGATAAAGCTGAGCCACACGATCTCCAAGGACCAATCTAGTCCTGAAATTCTCTGATTTCAATAACTTTTTTAGACCTCTGATTAACATACTGAGATTTATAGAATGCTTATTTTGTCCATAAATTTTAGTCTTTGGGGTTTTGTGAACTAGTTTCCCCTTCAATTGAGGAGTCTACAGAGAAATTCAAGAATTCATATCACTAATTTCATATCACTGGCCAAATCAAACTCTGTCCTCTTAATGTGTATCACAAAACACTTATGAGTAGAAATTATAGATTACCTATTCATGGAGAGCAATGGGTATTGAACAGTTGCAGCAAAACAAAATGAATTAGAAAGGGCAACCCTGGGACGTGGAGACCATTAGGAGACCACTGCAGTTGTTATATAGATGATGTGGGACTACAGTAAGGTAGAAGTCATGGGAAATAGAAACAAGTGAGAGGATTTAAAAATTTAAGAAGTTTGACTTGCTGATGGAATGCATGGAACGGTGGAGAAATGCAGAATACACGTTAGTTCCAGGCTTGGGCAAGACGGGTGATCTGTGATGCCTTTTCCTGAGATAATAAAGGAGAAGGGGGCGGTCTGATGTGGTGCAAAGTAAGACTAATGTCTTTCCCTGGACAAGGACAGAATAGATGGATGTCAACAATTTAATATCAGACTACATTATAAATGAATAAGTGGAAGATTAAAGCCATTAGAAGAATGGTACCATAGCTAGGGACTTCACATGGGCACTCACTGGACAAAACCTCCTACCTGATCATAGTATCATTCCTACACTTAAGCTACCCTGGCATTCTTGGAGGAGGCAGAATGACCCAGGTATACTACAGCATGATAATAAAAAGCTTATTGAAAAACCAATAAAGCCAGTCTTGGCAATATGCCATAGGAAACATTGCTCTCAAGAAATTACTCAGAGCACACAATAGAACATGGCTGAGAATATAAATGACTTCATTTTGAAGAAGTGTTATTATTTTCAGAAATGAGCTAGTGTGTCATGAGCAGGATGTGTGATACCATTCACATTTGACTTTTATTCTTTGGGGTTTTTTCCAAAAGGAGTTACCCAGCCCTTACAACAAAAACAAAATCAAAAACAAAAACCTCTGGCTTTCTATGTTTTAGACTATTACCACATTTTCCATGGACTAAATTACTAGCCTACAACTTTAGCTCATACAAAATATAGAAGCTGGTTTCTTTGTATAAACAAAAATACACCAAGATTCTATAGTCTAAATCTATCTTCAGTAATCTTCTCTATCTTCAGTAAGAAAGGAACCTTTTTGAAGAATTGTAAGAAAGTAATCTTCTCTTTGGGTCAAATTTCCTAGCATACCAGATAATTACCAAGCACTTTTAAAAAATGAATGAAAATTATGGGATGCACAATGCAAATGGTGATAATGTGTCCAAGCGGGACTGGAGCTAATTGTAGAAATGTACAGAAAAGGATTCACTGTCCCCACTGAGGCATGCTGTTAGAAATTTTCTATTTTCTCTCTTCCTGGAATAGAGATACCAAAAATATCCTGGTGCATCATCTAGCCAGTCTTGTTTTCAAAACAGTACCAGGCTTGGAATCTAAAGACATAGGACCCAGTCTTATCTGGGTAAACTTAGCTAAGCCATATATTATTTCGTATTAAACAATTTCTTATTAAAAGAAATGATAAAATATCTTATTTTTGTAATGTCATGGAGTCTTACAGGGTATCAGAGAAAAACCTAATGTTTCAAGTCTCATGACTAACTATTTTATCGGCACTTGGGTAATGGTTGCACCATCAAGGATAATAAACATTTCCATTTTATCCTAGGAAGCTGAAATTTATTCTCACATTATCACTTGCCTTCCCTAAATGTTAGAAAAATCTCTGCTTAACTTCTTCTTTCCCTCAATAAAACAGAATCTGAGCATAAACTCTAGCTTTCTTCTCCTCTGTTTTTCACATGACTGCCAGATCAATGTATTTTGGAGTAGAGCTCCATTTGTCCGTCTTCTGCTTAAGCACCGACTACACTATCCTCTCAACCTCCTCATCTCCCCAGTATATATGCTGTCTCTGCTCCCTTTTCTCCCATTTACTCCTCAAACCACCACAATTAGCTTTAACCCCCATTACCTTCATAGAATTTCTCTATCAAATGTTAAGAATGACCTCTCAATTGCAATATCTAGTTGATTTTTTTCAATCCTGATTTCACGGATATATTGGCCATATATGGTTGGTGGCTACTGCACTGAACAACGCAAACAGATCATTTCCACAATCATAGCAAGTTTATTTGATAGTGCTTTTCTACAGTTGAAGACATAGAAACTGTGGTGGAATCACATTGATGGGGCAAAAGTGGCAACGTGACAGGGAATCAAAACAGAGAGTCAAAAATACTCATGACTCACTCCCAGAATATAATGGGCATGCCTCTTAGTGAAAGTTCATGAACATTAAATTTAGGATCTTTAGCAAATTCTCTTCTAATTTTTCAGTCATTAAAACAAATTAGTAACTGGTTCTATGTTCAGTAGTGTTTCATTTTTTTTTTAATTTTAATTTTAAAGATTTATTGTATTGTTTGAGAGGTGAGGCAAAGAAGAGAGAGAGAGAGAGAGAGAGAGAGAGAGAGAGAGAGAGAGAGAGAGAGAGAGAGAGAGAGAGAGAGAGAGAGAGAGGAAGTGAGAGAAGAGGAATGGGGGAGGGCCCAGAACAGTCTCCATAGTTATACATCATTAGTTGTGACATTGTTTTATTCTACACAGGTAGATTTGGAGCTGAATCAGGGCCTCCTGCATGGGAAGTGAGAACCTTGGGAGGTGAGAGGCTTTGCCACTGAGTCATCCGCTGATTACCTGCTGTGCCACAGTTCAGCATATGGGGTTTGCATGGGCCAGGGCTAAGAATCAAATCCCAGACCTCATGATTGCACGGCAAGCGTTCAACCTGCTGAGTTATCTTGGCAGCCTCTAGTTTATTTTTAATATAATTTTTTTACAGCATAAATGACACAGTGGCATAACACTACAGTTATCCACAGCTTTTAGAAAGTTCAGGTTATACCACTTTGTTTTTGTGAAAGACCTACACTAATATGGTTTCCACTGAGTGAGAGATATACGAAGAGGATTTTTGTGAAAAACAACAACAACAACAAAAAACCGGGGGAAATGGTGTTCAGCATTTGTTTTGCAGGGAGCTGGTCCAGAGGTAGCCACACCTGAGCAGGCAGCAAGAGTGACTCCGCCATGCTCCTTTCCTGGGAACCACACTGGCCATCTCAGCATCAAGCTGCCATAGCTTTGAATGGTGTCTGTGAGCATCTGTGCTTTATGTCCATTATTTCATGCGTCCCTTAGCAGGCAACACATTTCCTAAGTTTTCAGAGGAGCCTAAGAGAGCTCGTGTGTTAGCATTTAGGATAAAACTGGACATATATAAAAATTTTGATCATGCTGAATGAAATAAAGACATTACACATGTGTTGAATTTTGGGTCTGGGAACGCTCAAACATTTTCCTATATAAATTAATGATAACTGCTTCTCTACTTTATGCCACTTCTGCTTACAAAAGCTTTCATAGGCACACTATACTTTTGGATAGCAGGGGAAATCTCCATGTATAATTTTCTTGGAATAACAATGCTACCTCTTAGCTTCTATAAAGGCTTTGAATCAATTTGCTATCAGTTTACAAGTATACCAAATGCATGTCTTTTCTTCATTATTATGATAATTACTATTGTGATAAACACCAGATTTATAATTTCCCTATCAGTGTTGGAACAAAGTTTTATTTAGTTTATCAGACAGAAACATGGATTACCATAAATGATCAGATAATAGATAATGTGCTTCTTCCAATTTTGATTCCCTCTTTCACACTAATAAAATGGCAGAGAAAAGAAATTTTGTCATTTATTTTTCTCTTCTCTACCTTAGCCCTACATCTGAACACATTCTGTCTACTGCAATGGAATTTCTTGTTTATAATTGTACAAGTATTTTCTATACAATGATTTTAGCTTATCAAGAAAGTTTTCTTGAAAGATTCTTCAGACCACATAAATGATTGATTCAAATAAACGTCACATTTAAGCAATAGTTAGAGAGCAGTAAGTTAGAACATCTTATATATGTAAGTTATATATTTTAATAAATTACATTTCAGACATTTTTTAAGACTAGCATTTAACAGCTAACATGATAACAATGAGTTTTATCCTATCATATTTTTCCTCCTTATTTTTCAAGTCTATTTCTCCTTTGAAACATCTGTTCTGAAGCTACAGAGTAAGAACTTGGGCAATCAGGTATTCATTTGTTCAACTATTGAACAAGGTTTGGTGATAAAAATTATAATTATGATTCATTTGAGACATGTCTTTGTGTAGGTTTTAGAATTACACATATTTATAAAAAACAGTCATTTATACTATTGTGATAAAAAATTTCAAGAGAGGGAGTCTATTCATTTTTAAGGCTGGTAATCCATAAATTCTATAAGAAGAAAAGCTGATGTGAACAAATCTTATTTGGATGCTGTTATTTTTCTCCAGTTACATATGAAATAGGAAAGTATAAAGCTTATGAATACCTATTGCCTTCTTTTCATTTTCACACCAATAGTAGTTGGTGTAAGTTAGCATAGAGTACTGATTTCTGTGCCCCTCACTGTTCTAAAAGCCTTAGATATGAAATCTGACAATTCAGTTCATGAACTCATTCTAGAAAAAGTGCTACACACTTCATTGCTGAATATCACTATGGTCACCTTCGAAATCCTCCCTTTGGGAAGCTATGCACTGATGCAGTGCCTACTCCACCCTTCAAAGCATACTTGGAACTTTTTCTGGAATGGCCTTCAGAGCCATCATCGTATTATCCCTGATATTCTGAATGTCACCAAACTGTCTTCCTTTCAACATTTCCTTTATCTTTGAGTAAAGAAAAGTCATTCAGAGCCAGATCAGGGAGGGTGTTCCAATACAGTTACTTGTTTACTGGCTAAAAACTCCCTCACAGACAGTACCATGTGAGCTGGTACATTGTCGTGATGCAAGAACCATGTGTTACTGGAGAAAATTCAGGTTATTTTTGTCTAATATTTTCAGGCAGCGTTTTCATCATTTCCAAATAGTGATCTTGGTTGACTGTTTGTCCAGTTGCTACAAATTCATAATGAACAATCTCTCTGATATAAAAAATGGTTAGTAACATTGTTTTTACTCTGGATTTGGACTGACAGAACTTTTTGGTAATGGAGAATTGATTGACTTCCATTGTGAACTTTGATGCTTTGTTTCAAGGTCATATTGGTACACCCATGTTTCATCACCAGGGATAACATGACCCAAAACATGGTCTTGCCTCTCCAAATGGTTTTCACAAACTTCAACTGTCATTTGCTTTTGTTCATCAGTGAGCTCCTTTGAAACCATTTTTGCACACATCTTTCTCATGTCAGGATTTTTAGTTAAGATTTTCTTGTTTCTTTATTGATGTTTACTTGGTTTGCTATGCTTCTCACAGTCAGCCAATAATTTTGATGCACAATTTGACAAATATTTGCAATGATTTCATCAGTTCTGCTTGTTACTGGTCACCCTGACCTCTCTTCATCAGTGAGTCTTTCTCTCCCCTCAGAAAAACATTTAATCCATTTGTACTTTGCTGTTTTCTTCATGGCAGTATCCCCATAAACTTGGACTAACATGTCCCTGAGTTCACTTCCACTCTTGCCAAGTTTAGCAAGAAATTTATTTACTTATTTATTTTAAGATTTATTTTATTGTTTTGAAGGAGAAAAAGAGAGAGAGAGAGAGAGAGAGAGAGAGAGAGAGAGAGAGAGAGAGAGAGAGAGAGAGAGAAGGGGGAGGGCCCAGCGCAGTTACTATAGTTACACATAATTAGTTGTGACATGGTTTTATTCCACACAGATGGATGTGGGCCATGCAAGGCAGGAACCAAACTTGGGGCCTCCCACATGGGAGGCAAGAACCTTCACTGATATCCTGGTGGTTACAAGTTGCACCACAGTTTAGCACATGGGTTTGCACAGGCCAGGGCTGGGACTTGATCCCTGGACTTCATGGTTGCAAGGCAAGTGCTCAACCTGGTGAGCTATCCTGGCATCCCCACAAGAAATTTAATGTTTGTTTGTTGTTCTAATTTAAGCTCTGATATTCTTGCAAAGGCACAAAAACATGCAACGATGACAATAGACACCACTCAGCAAGACATCAGCACATGTCAACACAAACACAGATAGCTGTGAGACACTGATATACCAAGGTTATGAAACCTTACGAAGTTGTTTGTACAGTGCTGCCAAAGTAAGCACATGCTGGAAAGTTCTTGAATTTAATAGTCCACCTCATTTGTTAGCTTATTTAATTCTCACAACAATTATATGAGATAGGTACTTAAATAACTTGTTCTTGTAACTGAATAGATCCTCTCTCATAACTTACCCAATACCGCCTTCAGTGGGGTTAGTATAAGAGAGAAAAGTTTCAGTAAAATAATGTGGCTGGACCTAAACTATTTGCATTTTACTTTAGAGCCTTATGAAACTGACATTTGAAAGCAAGTGTTCTGACATATTTTACAGTTGCTTTTATAGTGTTAAAGCAACAATGTCACCCTTTCTATAGCAGAGAATTTGGAAAGTCATCTGACCTATTCTTCCCTCCTTTGCTCCAGGCCTTTTTGTTCACTGAATCACTGAATCAGGGTTGGCAGGAACCTGGGAGAATTTCTAGTCTAACCATTCCCTACTAACGGCAGAGCTTTAACTTCTCTCTCTTTTGAAACATGAGGTCTAGCTGGGTTACAATATTCCAAAGGGGTAGGGCGGATATTAAATGCTTTACCTGGTCCTTCCTAGCAGCTGCATCTGAGCAGGGGGTGGGGACAGGGTTGGAAGACACCTCCATCCTACTCTTTGAGCTCCCACTGTGCTGCAGACTGAGTGTGGCAGGAGAGTTATCAGAGTAACGTGCCAAAGTGAAGATGAGAGGAAAACGCTTAGCAGCTGTCCTGTGTCCTTTTCCAATCACAAGCTGTGAAATTTTTAAAAGAAATTTTCCTTGGGTAGGCTGTACATAATCTTGGCAAGTATCTGCTTTTGTTCTCTCATCTGATATGCTGAACATTTCCCAGTGTCCCACGAGAGAAAGGTGAACAGTCATGAGGTTTGTTTGGACACCCTGCTCTTACAACAGGCTCCTCTTGCAAATGACTGCTCACTAGTGATACAGAGTTCCAAAAGGGAGAGCTCCTCTTGGGAGAAGCAAAAAGAACTTGCTCCTGGGTATGACCAACCCAGTCACACACTATGAAGCAGAAAAAAGTGCTAACATAATGAACTACCAGCAATTAGGTACTCACTGAATACCAGGTGCATTGCCCACCTTCCTTATAATCCATACAACAGTCTTGTAAGTGGTGGGATCCTCATTTTATAAACAAGGAAACTACTTCTTAGAGCTGTGAAGCCATTTAGACAAGTGTGCACAGTTAGTATATGATGAATCTGGATCAGAGTTACATTCTATCAGACTCTGATGCTCATGCCTCCTTCACTACAGATAGAGCACAGATGTTTAGTAGGGACCATCTTCTAAATGGAGATTCCAGTCAATGGACATGTAACACTGCCAAGAAGTAAGTCCCCTGACCCTATTTTCAAACACAGCCTGATTATATATATATATATATATATATATATATATATATATATATATATATATATATATATATATATATATACACACAGACCACTGAGAGTGACTGCTACAGTTTCTCCAACACATTTCATTTCAAATAAATTACTTTCTGAAAAATTAAGCAGTTAGTTCTTCTTCCAATTACTTTAATGTAATCTGGAGCCAGGCATGTTAATATAAGTGACTCGGCCTGTTTCTGCCTAGAAGACCAGGTAACTTGCCTTGTTTTGAGCCCGGACTGTGCTGGGAGGTGGGAAATAACCGCATGGTATTGAAGTGGCACTTCTCAGCTCCTTGTCAAACTATCTAGCTTGCCAACTGGGAATGTGAAATTTTTTAGGTTCAGGGTCATGCGTGGGTACCTTTCCTTTAAGTCTATTTCAAAGTCAGGATTTAGGAGGGGAGCTGTCTGAAAATGAGTTAATACAATAGAGGCTGTCTGGGAACAAGTTTGTGGACATTTATGTCCCTAATTTAATGTGCTCTGAATCCAGAGACAAGAGAGTCAACTACAGTTCCCTGAGAAAGCCATCTAGGCTGAAGGAGGCTGATTGTGAAGGTGGATAAGTTAGTCCTCTGGGAACTGGTAGACCATCAGAAGGTGACTCATTAGTCCATCAAAGAGATGTCTGTACTCAAGAAGCAGACACCTCTGGATTTAAAGATGATGGGGTCTCCTGATCTTGAGAACTAGAATCAGAAATAGCTGAATAAACTTAACAGGAGAGGAGCAAAGAGGAAGAGAAAGGCAGGGAGAGAAGTAGAGAGTGCATGTGTTGCTACGAAGGGTGAAGGTGGTAGTGAGAAAGTAGAGCTATCAGACAAAATAAAGAAGTTCCAGTTTACCTGGGATTGTGTATTTTTATTTGTTTAATTGGGCAGACTTAGAAAGTAAGACCACTGAATACCGAAAATGAGCTGCCACTTATTCATTCATTCAACATACATTTGTTCAAGTAATATTTTTTGAGCACTTACTACTATATAGCAGGCACTGGGCTAGATCCTGGAAATGGGGCATAAAGGGTCCCTCTACTTTTAGAGTTCACAGTCTAGTGGAGAACATAGAAAAATAACCAAATAAAAAGTAATACAAGTAGTTATCATTTAGCCAAGTTTTACATATACAAAGCACTGTTAAATGTTTTACCTTGTTTACTGCTCACAACAAGCCTGAGGTTGGTACAACTATTATCCTTACTTACAAATGAAGAAGTAAAGATTTAGAGAAGCTAATAATTTGCCCAAGATCACACAGCTAGTAAAAATTGCTCTAAAGAAAACTAATACAATGCTGTGGTTTAAAAAAATTTTTTTTACAAGGGAGACCTATGTTAGAAAGATTGGTCAGAAAAGTCTCTCTGAGAAACTGACATGTCAGCTGAAATGTAAGGGGTTAGAAGGAGCAGCCCAAACATAAGAGTCATTTGCAGCATATTCAGGGCAGAATGAACAGCAGGTGCAAAGGCACTGAGGTGAGAAAAGAGCCAGGCATATTGTAGGAACAGAGGACTAGTAAGACTTGGATTTGGTGACTGAGGGGGAAGAGAATTCCCCTCTTTCTGGAGAGAGACATAGGGCATAGATATTGTGGGGCCTTGCAGATCCTGATTTTATTCCAAATGCAATGAAAAACACTAAAGGACATAAAATAACTTACATTTTTAACTGGCTATGGTGTGAAAAAATGGAATGGAGGAAATTGGGTGATAATGGAAGTTGAGCTCAACTACCAAAATTAAAATAACAGCTTACAAATATCAAAATCTGAGGGAAATGTGATGAAATATGACCTATTGGAGAACCATGGGAGCTGGGAGTCAAGTTTCCAAACTAAATGTAATTTTCATATGAATTAAAAAGAAAAGCTAGATGGCGAAGATAAAAGTCTGAATGGCCTTTGATATAGAGTCTAAACTGACACAATTATAGATAGAGACTGAGCACAGAAACACCTATTAAAATGCAAACATCCGTACTCCATGGCCTCAGCAATTCTATTTCTAGGTTGTTGATAGGCTAACTCTCTTCTCCCTTGCTGTCTACTAGTATGGAGTTTGGACAAATCTAAATGCTCTCAGCCTCTCTTGAAGCTATGCTTGGGTGTGTGACAGAATTCGCTCACTGGGAACTTTTGGGAAAGCTTTTCCCCTCTCATAAAAAAGAAAAAATTTACCTGGTACCTTCCACTGTCATAAGAAATTGGCTGTGAACTTCACCAGGGTAAGTGGGGCCAGTTGTCCATACAAGTGACAGATGGGTCCATAGTCAGTTGACCAGCAAAAACAAGTATTCCCATTGGATATCTGTAAGCAGGCAAGCTGGACTATGGAAGAGTTTGTTTCTGAATAAAAAGGTTATTTAAAGCTCTCACCAACTTTTGCATTTAAGTTGTTCTAACCAGTGCTGACCTGTCAGTGAAAATAATGATAAAGGTGTGGCCGATGGCATGTAACGGATGTCATGATGGCGGCAGCAATGTATTGTATTTTCAGTTTACCTTATATGGATCTGGGCATGATAACCACAAAGAAAAACAGAGGATGGATACTGGGAAGAATGAAAGTTGTCAGAACCAAAATGGGATGGCGGGTGCCAATCTATAGAAAGAATGGTTCCTTTTCATTTTGACTTAAAATTCTCAAATCTCACAAAATGATCACTTGAAGGAACTTATTTCCTTTGGATTTCAGTTTCGTTTCAATTCACTGGACGTGAAATTACTGTGCATTCATGGGGTTCACAGATTTTAAATCTGGGGAAGACTTCAGCTTCTAATTGAAGATGGCAGGACTCCAGAGATTGAATAGAATCATGGTTCCAAAGGAAAGACATTTTTACATAAAGTTGATTTTTTATAGGAAAGAATTTTACACTTGAAACGTGAACACATTGTAATCTTAACAGAGTAGAAGCAATGAGAACTTGGGGAGGTGTGCTAGTTTGGCCTCTTCCCTGAACTCTTGAGGTGCCCAGATTTGTGGCCAGTTCCTTTGTAACTTGGAATGCCTTGGGTGGGCATTGAATGATGATTAACCTATTGCAATAGTTGACTAGAAGATTCCTGACTTTTCTCCATATTTACTTTTGGATTTAAAGACACTATTATCTGTCTTCAGCAGAAAATCACTGTTTTCCCCATGGAAACATTATTTTGGCTTGCTTTATTCTGAAAATTTAGTGGTGGGGAAACTCACTTATACCATGCTGTAGGCTGAATTGTCCCCTCAAAATTCGTATGTTGAAACCTAATCTCCAACCTGGTAGTATTTGGAGGTGGGGCTTGTGGGTGGGAGATGCTGAGGTCTTGAGGGTGGAGTGCTTTTGAAGGAGATTAATGACTTATAAAAGAGGTTTCAGACAGCTCTTTTGCCCCTTCCACATGGGAAGACATACAGAAAAGATGGTCATCTATGAACTAGGGAATGGGCTGTTATCAGTTGCCTAATCTGCCAGTGATTTGATTTTGCACTTCCAGCCTCTAAAACTGTGAGAAATAAATTTCCATTGTGTATAATCCACCCCGCCTATAGTGTTTTTAGAACCACAAATGGACCAAGACATACAGCAAGATTGGAATTAAGTGTGAGGAGATGGTTCCTGGGGGTTAACCCAACCAAGGGGTTAAACTGAAAGCTGACCCAAATCACAACCAAGCAGAAGTCTCTGGGATGCTGTGGAGCTGTCTGGCTCCACCATTTGGCCTTGGGTTGAATACAAAGGGCAAATGTATGCAAGGCAAACACCCTTTTCCTCTGTATAACATCTGTACCATGAAGGACTCTCTTCTCATTTTATTCACTTAATAGTACTACTCAACCAGAATCATAACAGAAAGAAAAGGGAGATCCCCATTCTCATAGTGTATATCAATGTCTCTTTATTTAATTTTTCTAATTAAAGAGAGGTGTTGGCTTTTACTTCTAAAATATTCAATTGTAGTGAAATCACCATTAGGTCCTTCATATTAAATTGAGCATTATTAAAGATGAACACATCCTGTCTAAGTTAGAGTAGCTAACTAGGCCACAGAATCTCTTATTTTTTATTCCACTTGGTATTATATGTCCTGTATTTTTCACTGGTGGGAGAAATGATCATGCCTTAAGCATCTTTGCATGCTAAATTTTGACTAAAATAAAAACTTGAAAGGATAAATGCATAAGTAATAACATGAAGCATAGATTTATAAAAACACCAATCTGAAGATCACTATATAAGTTTGTAGGAAATGGACTGAAAAGTTTGAGCTGAAATTCTAATATTAGGATGTTAGATTCTTTTTTCCTAATTGAAGAAAAGATATAGATGGAATTTCTGGTACACGATAACACCAAAATGTTCTTAATTTTTTTTTTTCAGTTTTGCAAATTCTCATGATTTGATTTCTATCCAGGATTGTCAGTGGAGACATCTGATAATCTAAAAGCATTCAGAGAATTAGGATCCCATATGGCTCAAAAATATTTCCTATCCGGCAAAGAAAGAGAACATACTGTGAGAATAATACTGGTATATCCTTTGATTATATGTACAAGGAGCACAAATGAGTTTAAATAATTATCCATGGTATAATGATCATTATAATGACCATCAAGATCAGTTTTAATGAAAAAACTAAGAATACAATGTTCTCATAATCATGCTGCATTATGAAAAAGTAGAGCTATATTTCAAAGCAGTGTTAGCAATGGAGTTATGTCTTACAGAAGCAACATTTCTTGGAAGTAATCACTGAATTAGGAGCACTGGTTTATCACTAATTAATTGTGCAAACCTGGAAAAGTCACTTAACTTCGTTGGGACTTAATTTTCTCAGCTAAACAATAATAAAGTTGGAGCAGATGTTCCCTTCTAGTATTACATCTGATTGTGAGGTTCTAGCAGGAAGTAAATCTACACAGATATTCATATTGTCCAAAGAATAATTCCCCTTGCTTGGGGGGTGGTATTTTCTTTGAGTGTTTAGTTTTAAGAGATATATTTACATAATGATGAGAGAGGACTAGGACTTGGGCTTAGCCAAATGTACCAATAATAATAAAATAATAATAATAATAATAATAATAATAAGTTGTTAATATTCATTGTGTTAACTGTGAGCCAGACACTGCCTTAATCCTCAGAAAAATTCAGTGTAATCGATATTACTACTAATATCCCCATTTTACACATGAGAAAACTAAAGCTTAGTGATAACTGGGAATTTGATTGAGCTCAGACAGTAAATAGTAGAGCTGCTATGGCAACCAAGGTGACAATAAAGTGGATGATAGAAGCAGATAATAAGATGTCCCCATATCCCATAGTGCCCAGACAGGTGTCTTCTACATGGAATTGGGCATAGATGGGGAATCTCTCCCCAGTAGTCCAGTGGTCTGTATTAATTCCCTTCCCCATAATCTACTAAGGGACTGGAGCTTAATAAAGACAATATGGACTTCAGAGCTCCTGGGGTCACATGACAGTTTTGCCCTTTAATAGCAAAGTGACTCGTGGCAAATTAGCTTCCTGTCTTCATCTGTAAAATGGAGATAACAATGACACTTACCTTTGGGGGATGTGGTACATAATACGTATGAAGTTGCTTTATAAACTACAAAGTAAAATTGCTAAAAATAAAGCATGCCTGCTAGAAACTATATTTGTGTGTGTGTGAAGAATATAGAGCTGCAAATCTTCTGATTTCATGTTGTTTTTGCCAGAAATAGTCTGTTCTGAAAGAGGCAGCATGTGTGGTGGAAAAAAATGTAGGTTTCATTCCTAGCTCTGTCGCTTACTTGACTTCGTGACCATGGGCAGGAAGCTTAATTAGGCTTAACTGGGCATCCTGAAGGGCCCCGGGCACAGAAGGGTCCTGTGCTTGGGGTTTAAGGCTCTGTGGCTGTGGTCTTGAATTCTTCATAATTTTGTCTTTGAATGTGTATTTTGCACTGAAGTCGGATAGGACAATGGAGTATGTATTGGAGTTTGGAACCACTTCTTGGGGTTGGGTTCCCCTGAAAACCTCATCACTGCTTGGACTGCCCCTCTCTATTGGCTTCCAAACTCATGCTGCTCTGTTCTCTCCTCCCAGCAGGTCTGGGCACTGACACAGGGAGGGGTAGGCTTAGGTACTCATACTCTGTGACACCTCGAGGTGGGGCATGGTATCACACATCTACTTCCCACCATTCTGGCAGCCCCTTGGAACATCTGGTGGGCAGCAGGCCCAAGTTTATCCTTGATCCAGGTACTAGGCATGACCTGACACAGATGTAGAGATTTAAAAATCCTTGGAGGTCCTCTGTGTCCCATACATTGGAGCAACAAGCTCCTGGGAAAGGGGGACACCTGGCTTGACTTCCTCAGACTCTGCTAAGGCCAAGGTGCTGCTCACTGGTCAGGGGGTTGGTGGGAGGTGGGCTCAGCAGGTATCAGTCTGCATGGGGCACCTTGGGTCTGCATCAGGAGGCAGGTCTGTGAGGGTCTGCTCTCCCCCTGCAAGAATCCTGGCATACGAGCGCCCCTTGGCTGGTGCTGTGCCTGGGGGCCTTATTCCTCCCTCCTTTCAACCTTTAACCTTCTTGAGTTTGGCTTACTTTTGTCTCTTTTGGCCGGCGCAAGGTACCTCTTGGATTAAAGCAGTGAAATAGGAATTATGTAGTTTTGATGCTTCTGTATAAGAGTTAGATGGTTTAATATTTGCATTTAAAATTGACATCGTTGGGGAAGCTGGGATGGCTCAGTGGGTTAAGCACTCACTTTGCAGCGCCAGGGACCGGGGATCGAATCCCAGCCCCGGCCCGTGCGGACCCATATGCTGAACTGGGAGCTCCCCCAGTTCAGTTCTCTCTCTGTCTCTGTATCTCTCTCTCTCTGTCAAAAATAAAAATAAATAAATAAAAATATATTAAAATTGACATTGCACAATATAAAAAAAAGTAAAAAATCATGCTAATCACATAAACATTTTAATTTTTCTTTACTCAGACATTAAATAGTAAATAAAAAAATACCATGGAAATTTCAGAGAAAGACTGAGGAAGAAAGGGAGATACTTTATATGTAAATTTAAGGGTTCTTTTTACTACTACTTCCCTGCTTTTTAAGTAAGGAACGCTATATTTTCATTTTGCACTTGGTCCCACAAATTGTGTAGCTGGGTATGCTCCCAGCATGTAAGTTTTATATAATCACCTGATCCCTGCTTCACTCCACAGGTACACCTGCATCAGGTCTGTAAGCTCAGTGAGAGAGCATGGTTGGGTTGACCCATTAACAGTTCACGCTCTGTCCAGGTGTCTGTAATTTTATCTGTTTCTTCCCAAGAGGATAGAAAAGGAGAAATGGGGCCATTCCCTTGGAAACTGTGAAGGTTATTTAGCCCTAACTGGGTGGATGCTTTACTAGATATTAACTAGATACAATTTCCATTTGCAATCCTGTGGGTTGGCTTAAAATATATGAGGGTAATGAGAACATTGCAAGTTGCTTGGTCTTCTGGGCTCCATTATTTATTTATTTATTCATTCATTCACTCATTCTCTCATTTACTTATACCATCATTTCACAACATATGTTTAGGGCTTACTATGCTGCACACACTTTGTAAAGCATTGAGAATTCAAAAGTGCTTAAGACATTCTCTCTCCTAAAGGAGTTCAAAGTCAATGAAGGTGGAGACAAGGAGGAAGGAGGCACATAGATAATTATTTTTTTATGACAGCAAGTGTAATAATTATGGCTACACAGAGAAAAGATTCCTGAAGTACATAGGCATGGGTAGGAAAGCCATTTTGAGGAGGTTGACATCTTTGCCACCTATGAAATGATGAGTAAAAGTTGGACAGGGTATAGAAAATGGTAGACGCAGGAAGAGAAGGGCATTACACGAACTGGCTATAGCATGAACAGAGGCACTGAGACAAGAAACAGTGTAGTGAGAGTGAAAACCAGCAAGTAGTTCACTATGAATCAGGCTAGAGAAATGGGGAGGAAAAGACCAAGTAGTGAGCCTTATAAACCTAATGTCACTGAGATGCTAAGTGTGCTTCATACTGTATCTCTGAGCAGCTGTTGAGCTTATGCCTGAAAAGCAGACAGTTAGATTTACAATTCAGAAAGCACACCCAGTGGCTATTTGAAGTGTAGGTTTGAAGGAATAAAACTGGAAGCTAGAAGCTGAAGCCTGATTAAGAAGCTCTTGCTGTAATTAATATAAGAAACAACAACGATCTAAACTAGGGCAGTACTCACAAGGATGCTTCTGCATTAAAGAAATACTAGAGTTAAGACTGGCTGGACATACTGAGTAAATGTAGAGCAAGTGGAAGGGAGGAGCAAGAATGATTGTCAGGTCTCTTGTTTGGGAAACTGAGGGTGAAGGGGTCAGGTGAGAAACAGACTTCAAGAGGAGGGAAAGACTTTGGAGGTATGGTAAAGGAAGAATGGCGTGTTTTGTTTTGCATGTGGTGAGGGGCCTGTGGAAATGCCAGGTGGAGGTGTCAGCAGGCAGATTAGAGGAGGCTGAAGTCTGGGGAGAGGTTTCGGCTAGAGTTATAGATTTCAGGATGATCAGGATCTGGTTGTTAACTGTAACTGTGAGAATACATGAAAGCACCTACAGAGGACACTGTAAAAGAGGAATGAAAAAGAGGAAACTAATGAGGAAGAGGTGAGTATGTTGTCACAGGAGCCAAGAGGGCAAAGAGCGTCATGAATGGGGACAGACACCAGCTGTTCAGTATGGCAGAGAGATCCTAAAAGTGGAAAGGTCCTTTGATTTGGTAATATGGAGCAGCTCATGAGCAATCACAAGAGGAGTCTTTTCAGAATTGTGGGAACAAAAGCCCGATCTAAGCAAGTTGAGAAGTGAAAGGGGTGGAGAGATTGAATAAAGACAACTTTTTGAGAAGTTTGAGTAAGTAAGAGGGGAGAAAAATTTGGAGCACAGCTGGAGAAGCAGCAGGATCCAGGGAGAGATGCTTTATTTTCTTCTCTCTCTTTTTCTTTATAATACAAGGCATGCAAGCAAGTTTATAGGCAGAAGAAAGGAAAATAGTAGAGAGGGAGAGTTGGAGACACAGATGAGAAGGAAAACTGGTGAGGCAGGCGGGGCAGGCCTTGCGTAAGAGGCCTGTCCTCTGCACCTGTAGGAAAGAATGTGCTGAGGGCTGAGGTCGTGAACACCTGTACTCCCTCCTGAGACCTTCACTGCCACTAGTTTTGTCATCGCTGGCACATGTCAATCCCTTAGGGTTTAGGCTGTCTCCATTCCTGAAATTGAGCTGCCGACTGTCAGAAGATGTTAGGCAACTGTGCTGAGTGAGTTTCTGTACAGTTTCACATTATTTAACTACTGATAAATTGTACTTGTATGGCAATTCTTTTTTATGGGGGAGGGGTGGCTTCTATTATAATTCCCCCATAACAATTCTCCAATTCTCTGATCTTACCTTTACATCCCACAATCTTACAAGACCTTCTTCTATTTTGAGTGGTTTGAGGTTATCCATCATGAACTCCTTCACATGTCTTTCTATCTCAACTTCTTATGTCCTCACCTTCATCTCAATTTTTTTTCCCTTGCAATATTCAAAATTCTATTGATCTTTCAAGGTCCAACTCAAGTGGTACCCCTTCTCTCTGTTTTGCTTTTATCTTACATATATATTTTTAAGTTATTTGATGTCTTTCATATTATTTTATAAGCTATTTAAAGACAGGGATTCAATCATCCAACCAATTACCCTGGTGCCGTTTTAAAAAATCTTGTCTTTTTTTATCTTCCTAATTTACTGTTATATTCCTTGGCTAAACTATTAAATCCCTTAAAGGCAGGAAAAATTTTTTGATTCTGTTCTAATAGTGCAAATGCATTGTAAAGAATGGCTACCTACTACAATTAATGGACTATAAGTTCCTGGAGGATAGGCAGATAAATAGACGATAGATAGATAGATATAAATATGCATATGGAGATATATATTCATATTTTCTAAAGTACATCAATTTAAGTCAATACTTATTAGATACTTACTTTCTAGCAACTAGGGTATACAAAGATAAAACAAAGCAAAACAAAACAAAACAAAACACAGACTCTGTTTTCAAAGGGGGCAAAATCCAGTATAGCATTCTAATATGTATTTATGTAACACCAGTACATAAACACTAATTAAAGTACTAGGGAGTGGGCTTTCAGTGTGAATTTTTATAGGAAGAAGACGCAGTATGAAAAAACAAATCTGTGAAAGGCTATGGCTGGAAGGCAGGTGAAATGGTGAGAGGATGAGATTGGAAACATAGTCTGAAACCAGAGGATGAAAGAACTCAAATGATATGCTGAAAAAATTACACTTTATTATGTAGGAAATCCAAAGGCCCTCAAAGGTTTTTAAGCAGAGAACCTTATTAAATACATGTCTTAGAAAGATCACTGAAAGCAGAATGGATGGAGAATTTGAAAAGAATGAGATCCAAAGTACACAGATCTATGAGAGGGCTTTTTTTCTTGAGGAATATTTGAGATATAACATTAGTTCTAGGTGTACAACATGAGTCGATATTTGTATGAATTGCAAAATAATCACCACAATAACTAGTTATATCAGTCATCACATAGAGTTTCAAAAAATTTTTTTCTTATAATGAGAACTTTTAAAATCTACTCAGTTAGCAACTTTCAAATATACAATAGAGTATTATTAACTGTAGTCACCATGCTGTTCGTTAGATTTCCCAGGACTTACTTATTTTATAACTGGAGATTTGTTATAGTTTAGGTTAGAGATAATAAAAGTTAATCAAGGGCAACTTGGTTACAGATTAGATGTGTGTGTGTGAGAGAGAGAGAGAGAGAGTGAGTTGCGGGTTAGTGGTGAACAAGGTTAAGTGCCCAGAAATCATTTGATCTTAGTTTTTAAAAGACATTAAATGGTAAGTAGCAATAATGACTGTAATTCGTTACATATTATGCAATACATTTCTCTACAATCAGCCCCAGCAACACTGATATCTCTTTTTCTTCACCACTTATTATTTATCCTCTAGGCCTGATTTTGAAACTTTATATACTATGTTCTTCTCTTATTAATTCAGGTCTTAAGTTGTGAGCACCCTATGAGCTCATATGTCCTGCATATATATTAGTATGCATCTTTTATAAATACTTTTCTTGGTATTTGGCAGACAGTTAAGCAAATAGTGGATGACAAATAAATACTTGCTACTTTGAATTGAATGGTACTACCTGTGGTTTCCTGAAAGTTGTATGTTCTCTCACTCCTTAGGTTCCACAATGCTGTTCTGTGCCTGGAATCCTTTCTTTCTTCCCTTACTCTATTATCTTTACTTAGCTTTGCCTCACTTGTTCTTTTTCATCACATCCTCTAGGATTTCTTGGTTGATTCATCTACAATAGGTTAAATATTTTTGCTAAGTAGCATTGTCTACTAATTTATTTGCTTCTCTCTTTGCCCCATAAAGGCAGAAAGCTTTTTGGTAATTTGGCATTTGCTCATTATTTTATCCCCAAGTTGAGCACAACAGTGTCAGGCAAACAGTGGTTGCTCAGTAAAAATTTGTTAGAAAAATATGGCCGTGTGTGGTTTTATTTGTAAATCTGAATATTCTGAAATTTGAATGTTCAAATAGCTGGACACAAAGTGCTAGGTTCATCCAATGCAAAATGGTAATGAGAGACCTTCTAGAAAAGTATTTTTATTCCTTATAATCTTAAACTAAGTTAGTAGAAATTTAATTAGCTATTATTACATTTTTGAGGCCTTTATGCAATTAAAATTCTAGAGGAGACATACCAAGACAACTCAAGTGTGTCTCTTCTCTATACTACCCCCCGAGAGCATGCAAATATCTGCTTGGTTACACATTTTCTTATGTGTATACACAATCATTTTTAGTTTTTACATTTCTGTGAGGACAGTAACAGCAAGCATCTCAGAGTTAGAAAGCACGTGTGACAGCACAAATACAAAGAAATCGGAAAGCCAGATTCCATTTTAGAAATCCTGAAGAGGTGTAGCTTTAGTGCGCTGCAGATAATCCAAGGTCAAAGACAGCACAATTCTTTGCTCTGGCCTTTATTTTAGTCAGCACAATTTTACTTAACTACTGCCTGGTACCATTTTAGGCTCTAATCTAGAGACAGAGGTGTTACAAAAATCAGGCCTGAACCTTGTTCACATGGAGCTTAGCAACTGGGAATGAAAGAATTGGTGATGGTGACCTGATTTTGAGGAGGTTGATTCAGATCAAGACCCAATTTTTGAACTGGAACCCAGAAAGATAAGTGGTTTCGAAGATTATAGCTCTGCACAAACAAATTCATATCCCTGAGACAGGCTGTGACTTGGGGGG